>JADRCD010237654.1:0-26578 GCA_019843815.1 Montemys delectorum | reverse complement strand
GAAGAAGAAGAAGAAGAAGAAGAAGAAGAAGAAGAAGAAGAAGAAGAAGAAGAAGAAGAAGAAAAGAAGAAGAGGAGGAGGAGGAAGAGGAGAAGAAGAGAAGAGACAGACAGAGACAGAGAGAGGGACAGAGAGACAGAGAGAGAGGAGAGAGACAGACAGAGAGAGAGAGAGAGAGACAGAGACAGAGAGACAGAGAGAGGGACACAGAGAGGGACACACACACAGAGAGAATTGAAAAAGGAAACTCTACTGGAGGGAATTTCTATAAGATCCAAGAGGGAGCTGAGAGGGAGAGGAAGAGGGAGGAGGAAAGAGGGAGGGGGAGGGGAAGGAGGGAGGGAGAGGGAGGACAGAAGGGAGAGAGGCTGCAGGAGAGCTCCGCCCAGGATGGCCTAGGAGGGCTTAAGGAAGCAGGTAGCTTTGGGGGTGAGGGGGGGCAGACAACAGGAGAGAGCCGAGAGCAGAAGCTACAGAACCATAGGCATGAGCTCAGAGATAGAGCCGAATACAGATCCTAGGGGGAGACAAGAGAAAGTAGCTGAGGTGCATGAAGTGTTGAGATGAGAGTGGGAAACTTCAGAGGAAATTGGTTCTGTACCACAGAGAAGTGCCCCTTCCCACAGGACCTAAGAGGGGTGAGAGGAGCTTCCTGGCACACCCGTGGGGCATTTGTAGTAATAGCAGACCTAGCAGGCAGCTGGGGGTGACTCATCCAGTAGAGAGATGACTGCCTGGGTCTTCGTAGAGACTCAGACAGGTGTAGCAGGCCACAGCCAAGCCATTCAAGACCAATGCCCGCTGGGTTTCCTTGGGAGGGTAGGGAAGGTTCTAGACGCCGGATACACACATAAGTCATAGACAAGGAGAGGAATAGTTAGAGCACATGGTGGGGAGAAGTGGCCGAGGAAGCAGGCTGTGGAATTTAAAGTCAAATTTGATGGACGGCAGAAGCAGACAGAGACAAATGATCTTTACATACCTTTGGAGAGTCAAATCAGCAACAAAGTTCCTTGGGCAGAAACTCATTTACTCCCAATTTCAGCACCACATGAGTGAAAAAAAAGAAACCAAAAAAGAGCAGGACCCGACTGTTCCTAGGGGTGGCAGAGGAGGATTGTTGTAGAGAGGAGGCAGCGCAGAGCCAGAGGTAGTGAGACTTCTGGGAGGGTCCAGAGTGAACATGCCTGCCAGCCTGAGAGGAGAAGGAGAGGGGAGAGCCAGGAGAGTAAAGGATAGACAAAAGAGCCAGGTAATCAAAATGGCTGGATTATATGGGGGAAGGACAGCTAGGGGAAAGGCAGCCCAGTCCCTGGGCAGAAGTTTAGGGTAGGGGTAGGGTATGCCAGCCATACTTTGTAACAGGTAGGGACTGAGGGATGCTGGGAGAATCCGGGGCAGGTCTGCTTTGATATGTTTTCCATTTGTTTCCTAACAATATGTAGTTAACACAGTCCTGAAAAGTTTGGGGGGAAAGTAAAAAGAAACAGTAAAGGACTTCCGGTATCAGAATAGACAGAGGCAGGGGAAGGGACAGGAAGGCTCTGCTGCCTGTGCATCCATCCTACAGGAGAACAATGGATACATTGGGAACACACACGAGAAAACAAAGAGATAGACTTTAGGTTGTGCCTGGGTCTGTGTCTTTCTATCTGTTTTGTTTGTTTGGTTTGGTTTGGTTTGGGTTTTGGGTTTTCGAGACAGGGTTTCTCTGTGTAGCCCTGACTGTTCTGAAACTCTTTGTAGACTACGCTGGCCTTGATCTCACAGAGATAAACCTGCCTCTGTCTCTCTGCCCCTGCCTGTGCCTCTCTGCCCCTGCCTGTGCCTCTCTGCCTCTGCCTCTCCCCCTGCCTCAGCCTCTGCCTCTCTGCCTCTGCCTCATCTACCGTGCACATGCCCAGCTGTCTGAGTCTTTTGAAATACTGGGGATCAAATCTAGGCTCCACCACTGAACTCTACCTCAGCCCCCAAATTTACATTTTTAATCCGAACACACAATGCCTAATTCTACTTTCCTAAAACACTTGTGGTTTTGCTCTTTTAGTTTTTCTATACATATTATTTAATGCTGAACTATTTTCATTGTGTTTATATTTTATATTTTAAAATATTCTACTTAAAATATTAAAGAAATATTTTTAGGTCTATGCAGTAGCTTTCATTTAATTTCATGCCATTTCTTTATCCATCTTACAAATGTTTTGGATAGTGTAGTATAAGAATTCAGTGCCTACCACTTTGTGTAAAAGCCTTCAAAGGTTTTTTTCTCTTTTTGCATAAAAGCGTGGGTGTGCATTTGTCTCATTGATGTACTATATAAACTGTTATTACATTTTCTTGTCAATATATTTTGAAGAATGGTTGGACTTTAAGAGCTGCATCGTGTCAAGTAGTGGTGGTGCATGCCTTTTAATCCCAGCACTTGGGAGGTAGAGGCAGGCAAATTTCTGAGTTCTAGGCCAGCCTGGTTTACAGAGTGAGTTCCAGGACAGCCAAGGCTACACAGAGAAACCCTGTCTCGAAAACCAAAACCAAACCAAAACAAAACAAAACAAAAAAAACCCCCACAAAACCAACCAAACAAACAAGCAAAAAAAGAGCTGCATCGTGTCATTGTCAAGATTAAACAAGAGCTGCTATGATTTTATTCAGAAATCAAATAGTAAAAAAAAAATATGTATACTGCATTTTAAAAACCTTTGTGTGTGTGCGTTTGTGGAGGGTGTGTGTGCTCCGTGCATGTGCTTGTCTGTGGAGGCCAGAGGACGATCTCAGGTGCATTTAGCTCATTTTTTTGAGACAAGGTATTTAATTGGTCCTCCTAGGACTTATGGACTGAGAACGTAGGCTAGGCTCCCTGGCTACTGAGCTTAAGGGACTCGCTTTGTTTCCACCTGCCTGATATTACAAGAATCTTTATTTATACAGAATTTGGGAGATTCAACTCTGGTTGATCCTTATTCTTGCAAATCAAAAACTTTACGACTTGAATGATTACCTTGCTCTAACAATCTTTTTAATTTTAGGTATTTGTTTCTAACAATATGCTGTTGAGTATTATGTTTTGATCTGAAATTTTCTTATTTTTATTAATATACTTGCATGAATTCTATTTAAATTTTATTTATTTGTTTGTTTGTTTGTTTCTTTATGTGTGTAAGTGTGTGGTGTATACGATGTGTGTGCCCCACTGCACGTGCGTGACAGTCAGGAGATGACTTCCAGGAGTCCGCTCAGTCTCCTTATATAAGTGGAGACAGAATCCCTTTTTGTTTCTGCTTTTACTTTGGAGTCCTGGATAGTTGGCCCAGGAGCTTCTGAGCAAGTCTCCTGTCTCTACCTCTTGTTTCATTATTGGACTTCAGGGATTTCAGATCGTGGTGTTGTACTTGGCTTCCTATGTAGGTTCCAGGAGCTAAATTCAGGTGACAACCTTGCACATGTTTTTACCAGCTGAGCCATCTCACTCCCTCTATTTGCATTTGTTATTACAGTTTTACCTTGTAATTTATGAAATTACTACCTTCTCCTTTCTTTTTTATTGTTAAAATATGATGTATACTATATTAGTATGTATATTTTAATACAGTTAAACATAAATGTCCTTTCTGACATTTTTTAATTAATTGAGCTAATTTATAAAGTATTCAGGATGTTGAAATTATTAATTTGTAACAATAAACTTACATAGTTGTCAAAGATCTTGGAGGGGTTATACTATTTTTCCTTTTCACTTATTTATATGTGGGTGTATGATGTGTATGTGTGATGCATGCGCGAAGCACAGGTGTGAGGGGTTTGTGTGTATATGTGTGCATGTGCACATAGAGGCTCAAGGTAGATGTTGGCTATCACCTTGACTGATTTTACACCGAGTTCACTGAGCCACGGTCTTTTCATCAGACCCAGAACTCGCTAGCCACTTTGCTCTGGGGATCCCCTGCCTCTGCCTTCTGAGGCTGAAATTACCCTAAGCCACTCCAGCCATCTGGAATTTACGTGGGTTCTGGGGATCTACATTGTGGTCCCCACTTGTGCTGCACGTGCTTTAACAACAGACTCATCTCTCCAGCCCCTATTTAAGAAGCAAGAGATACTCTCAGGATCTTCGACAATGCTCTGTGTTCCTGTATTCTTCACCATTAATTAAATGAGAAGCATTTTTTTATTATTGGTCTGTTTTATCCTATCTAGTAATTAGTAGTATTCCTTGTGTTTCTATGAATATTATAATTACTAGTTTTGCATTAGTAATTATATAGATTCTAGTTGAAGAGTTTTTATTCATCTTTCAGCTTCACAATGTTTAACCTAAATACTTAGCTACTTCTGTCTGAAAGCTCTTTTTTATGTGCTTATTAATTATTGAAGATCGCAACTCTTTTCAGATCTTCTCCCATCTTTGATCACCATTGGTACAATTTTCTTGATAAACCTAGACATTTTTACGAGAAGTGTATACTTCAGCATTAAATATTACATGTATAAAGTACTTTTAAAAACTTTACTTATATATAACAGCTACATCGAATATAGAAATTGTCAGCTACAGACCCTTGATGCAATTTTTAATTTTAAGATCCTTGTAAATTTGCTTGTGGTTGTGGCAAGTAATCCAGAGAAACAGCATGTTCCTCAATTGGAACATCTTACTATACTTCTATTCTGTATCCTGGCCAGGACACTGAATGGATACAATAGAGATGCAGAACATTTGTATAACAACCAAAAAAGATTCTATAGGTTGCTCTATGACAGCTGTGCCCACTCCTACCCCAACCTCTTCTGTATCCCTGGCAGCTAGAAACTCACTCTCTAACTCTGTAATACATTATTTCTGAGAATATTATACCAATGTTATCATACAGTATGCAATCTTGGGGGGAATAGCTTTTTTCCACTAAATTGGTTCTTTTGAAACTCACTGAAATTGTTGTATATATAAACAGTTTACTCTTTCCCCAAATGTCTACATAGTTTTGTGTTTTCCACTTAATTCTACCCACTTATTCATTCTTTGTATTAATAATAGTCACAACACACTTTTTGATCTATTGTTGTGACCTAGGTTTGTCTGTATGTGTGTGTGTGTGTGTGTGTGTGTTTGAGACAAGTTCTCAGTATGTAGCTCTTGCTGACCTGTAACTTAATATGTAGACCAGACTGATCTCAAACTCCCAGAGATGCCCCTGCCTCTACGTGCTGGGATGAAGGGTTCACACTCAACATGTTCCAATCTTGGCCTCTGCTTATTTTCTTATTTCCCTAACAAGATGAATTCTCATCTGGACTTTCTTTAATGTCTGGAAAAGCATCTCCTGTTACAATCTTACTAGTAATTATACTTCTATGAATTCTCTATTTAGCACTTCTGAAATCTAGGTTTGTGTCTCTCTCTTCCTTTCCCTGCCTCAAATTCTGTTTCTAGAATAACACTCTAGGGTGCTATACTATCACGTACTAAATATTTCAGACAACAGATATCTTCCAGGTCTCTTTTCTTATCTGTCATTTTTATTAGTTATTATCTTTCTTGTCTGTTTTAGTTTTTTTGTTTGTTTGGATGCTAGTGTTAAATCCGATTTCGGTGACATCATTGGACTATTGGTTGCAGTAATGACACGAGTTGTCTCAGAAGCCTGGGCTTCTAAATGATTTGCAGTGGAGTGCAGAGAGCTGTTCAAGGAGGGGCATGGTACTGGTGGGGGCTGAAGGACTTCACATGATTGTTTTTAGTGCAAGGGGGGGTGAAATACACGGAGTAAAAAGGAAGTCCTGTTTCTCACTAGGAGAGAAAGGACTTACAAACATGGAAAGCAGGAAACCAGTGAACCAGTTGGTTACTCGTTTAGAATTTTAATCTTGTTAGTTTTGAAACATATACAATAAATAGAAGATAGGTAGATAGATAGATAGATAGATAGATAGATAGATAGATAGATGGGTGGATAGGTGGATGGATAGATAGATAGATAGATGATAGATAGATAGATAGATAGATAGATAGATAGATAGATAGATGGGTGGACAGGTGGATAGATAGATGGATGGATGGATAGATAGATAGATAGATAGATAGATAGATAGATAGATAGATAGATGGATAGGTGGATGGATAGATAGATAGATAGATAGATGATAGATAGATAGATAGATAGATAGATAGATGGATAGGTGGATGGATAGATAGATAGATAGATGGATGGATGGATAGATAGATAGATAGATAGATAAATAGATAGACAGACAGACAGACAGACAGATAGATAGATGATAAGTATATTTTGTTTAAGCTCTGCTCATTGGGAGGGCCTGGGCGCAAAGGTACTTCAATAGCAATACTGTCACAGCATACTCAGATGCTGGTTTCAATGTGCTGTTCAACTAAAAGGAACTGGTGGTCTTTGAAGAAGTGGGTAACCCTAGGGCAGGGGCAAGGAAAGAGCAAGTGGAGGCTGGACCTGTTTGCTACTGATAGGAAAGAAGCATAAAAGATTGGTAAGGACTCTTCAGGAAGACACAGGAGCCAGCATCTCATCTTGGACATCTGAGGAGCATAATGACTATCACGGCTTACTTTTATGCAGCCACCAATCCAATACTTGAGAAACCGAGCTGTTACCCACAGCGGATCAACTAAACATCGCGAGAAGTAGTGTGGGGTGGCCGTGAATGTACCCTGAAAACAGAGTGTGTTGTGAAGGAAGGAAATGCTTGACACGGCATGAATAGTGAGGTTCAGCCCATTTCTGAGCATGCTGAGGGAACTGTAGCTGAGTCCGTCCATTCCTGCCTTATTTCTTCCTTTATCAGCCAGCTTTCCTTGGAGATGCCCCATCAGCCACTGACACTTTCCCTGAACTCAGCCGCAGCCTGTTTCTCCTTCCCTTTTATAGACCTCTCCGCTCTCCCTGCCTACTCCTCCCTGCTCTACCCACCCCACCCCCCTTCCTTTGCGAATGTGTGCATAGCAAACCTATCATTATCGCTCATCTGTCTTGCCTTCTGCTTCTTGGAAGTGATACAACTTCCAAGACTTGGCAGTGATACAACCATATATGACGCGATGAGAAGGGGGCGGGGGGGGGGAAGCATCACTTCATGGGATTTTTACTAAAAACATAGAATATGGATATTTTCACGAGGAAATACAAGGCACAAGCTGAGGTGGTAATAGAAAATACAGAGCCAGTAATCTTAAAGTGCCAAGCTTGACATCAAAAGAAAAATAGAAACCGTTGCATCTTGAAGAATCCTAAAGAGATATGACAGCTGAGCAGCATGACATCTAAATACAGTATGTGGCCCTAGATTTAATCTTCATCATAAAAGACACTATTAGGATGACTGGAAAACATGAACTGGCTCTTTGTACTAAATGATAATAACATGCTCGTGTTTATCTCTGGATTTGAAGGCAGAGGAAGGACTGACAGAGTCAGGGATCTAGGATGGGATTATCGTACTTGAAACGGCTCAGAAAACCACACCTTTCTCTCTGTTAGTCCAACTTCATTGTCAATCTGAAAAGCTTGTTTGCTACAACCACAGCCTGGTTGACTGTGGAGGATGGATGGATTACAAGGAGACAAGAAATGTCTGGGAACCAGTTCGAAGGCTATCTTTGGTGTCTAGACAAGAGCACAAAGGCCAGCAGTTACTGCAAAGAGGAATTCCAAAGTACACAGATCTCAGGAAAAAAATTAACAGAGATCTCTAACAAACTGGACATGGCATATCGGAAAAGGGTGATTGAAGATGACGTTTGTATTTGTTTAAGGCTTGAGCAACTGAGTGGGGTGCTCACAATTTAGTAAGGATGGCAGGAATGAGTTGAGCAGAGTGAACGGCTCTGTTTCAGAGATGTTAGAATGAAGAAGTCTGTTAGACATCCAAGAGGAGATATTAGTAGGCATCTGTTATAAGGGTCAGCAAGTTAGAATAAAACCTTAGACGTATAAAACGTAAGGACCAAAACCCTGACAGCCTTTGTATCAGCTGGAATCAGCTGGAGGAGGGAAGGAGCGCACATCTAATTCTGACAACCCCAACATTTGCAGGTCAGATAGAAGTGGGAACACAGAGACCTTGATAGGACACATTTAAAGAATTACCATCTGCTCCAGGCTTCTAACGTACTATAAAAGTAGGACTTGATGGTGGAGGGGAAAGGACCAGTGCTGGGTTTGTCAGCTTCTCTGAGATAGGTGCATAAGTCCCTCGGGCTGTGGGAACTGACCATTCTGTCTCCATGCCTGAATTATCCTCCTATAAAGACAGCTGGAACAGCAAAGATAAACTCTTTGCAGGTTCTAAATGTGCGTACAAATAGGCTGAGCCTTTAAAGAAGGTTTGGGAATTAACTGTTTCTCAGGAGGCTCATTAGCAGCTTCCTGGAGTTACAAACAGGCAACCATTTGCTTTATTACATACATAAAAGGGAGAAGGAGCCTGTCTCTCATCCGCCAACCATCCCTGGGATCAGGAAAAGACCTGTGAGAATTTTCTTAAGGGTATAATACATATGAGGCCACTTTGGTTTTCCTTTCAGAAAGCAGTTGTATTTTTCAAATTCTAAGTGATGTGTGTATCAAAGATACAAAACAGGTACATTGTTTGAAAATACTTTATGCTTGCTATTATACAAGTTAAATCAAAGTAGCTTGACATTCTAAAGATAAAGAGAAGCAATGGATCATTGCCAGCACCACATTAACAGATGGGTATGAAAAACTTAGTGGATGAGGAGACACTTCCCAGGGCTGTAGGACTTGGTCCTTGACACCACAGTCAGCAGCAAGGTAACAGGAAGCCATCACAGGCATTCCTAGTGACTAGACTTCAAGGGATCTATTTCAGTACATGATGTGACATGTTCTTCCTTAAGTTCTACCCACAAGAGCTCCAGGGCGAGTTGATGTCAGAAGACGTAGAACTGTTCTTAGATGGTCTATTAGTCCGGCAGGAAGTGTTCCATCTCAGCTTTATTATTAACTGAGGAGCTGAGGCCTCACTGAGCAGACTGGACCCTGGTAGGTCCTCGAGTCTGTGTTCCTTAACAGATTCACTTGGTGAGAAGCATAGAGTAGGGTTAGCCATTAATGGCATTTATAGCTACAATTGTGCAGAGCCAAAGAAGTCACCTGGGCAAAACCTTCCCTTGCCAGTAGCTTGTGCCCAGTGGAATTGCCTTCTCTTTCACAGAGTGAAATGTAGGGCTCAGCTAGTGCTCATGTAGACATATGTATGGAAGCAAAGTGTTTCACGGCATCTTAGAGATTGCTTCC
Source organism: Montemys delectorum (assembly GCA_019843815.1). Classification (NCBI taxonomy): domain Eukaryota; kingdom Metazoa; phylum Chordata; class Mammalia; order Rodentia; family Muridae; genus Montemys; species Montemys delectorum. The sequence continues at coordinate 17,288 of JADRCD010237654.1, read as the reverse complement.
CATGCAGATGCAGTTCTTTAACATCCCACCTTTTCTCCCTCTGAAGCATTTGTCTTACTCTCTTGTCTTGCTTATCATTGTCTGACCAGTATATAAGAAACACTGATTGATCTACTGAAGTAAAATTAATATCACCTTCTATAATAGAATATGATTTAGTAAACATTCAGAAATGTTGACATTAAATCATGCTTACTTTTTATATAGATGGAAATGCCAAGAGATATAAGTAAATGCACAACTATGTTGCCCTAAGGGTCTTGCTTTTTTCTGCATTACTAAAAGCAAAATCCTACCATTTTCTTTTGAATGTATTTGAAACTAATATTTGTAATGAACTCAACAAGAATCTTTCAGAATTCGGCATAGAGATTATGCTCTGTAGGGTTTAGAGATTAACTTTTAATTTTTAAAATTTTGTTTTGCTTTATGTGTATGAGTGTTTTGTGTACATGTGTGTAAGTACATCAAGCAACCTGGTGTCTTCAGAGGCTGGAAGAGGGCATTGGATCTTCTGGAACTGAAGTTCAAAGGATCATGAGCTGCCATGGGGTGTTGGGAATCAAATACGGCCTGTATGCATAAGCATCAAATGCTCTTAACTGATGAGCCATCTTTTAATCTGTGAAAATCAATCATTTGGGGGAAGCTATAGAGATTGCTTGGGGGCTAAACCCATGTCATACAAGTGAGAGGACTGGAGTTTGGATCCCAACCACATTAGTGCCAAGTGGGCCTGTGATTCCAGTTAAGAAGGCAGAATTGGGATCCCTGGATCAAGCTTTCCAGTGAGACTCGCCATATCAACAAGCTCTGAGTTTGAGATTATGTGGAAAAATAATAGAAGATTCTGCACATTAACTTCAGATCAAATTCACACACGCACACATTTATAGACACATGAAAATGCGTATACATGTGTGTGCACATGGCACATCATACACATGAAAAGACAAAAATGTGCTTGTGTTTTCCAGTTTAAATGCTTATTTTTGAAAATTTACTTTTGTGCCAGTCATTTTCATAGCTCACAAACAGGTAATTTCTATCAGACATGTGGACAGATTTTTCAAAATGGAGAGAAACTATACCACTTATCACAAGGACAATATCTCACTAAACAGTATTTTAAAACCCTGAGCACTCTCAGTGGAACTGAAAATTCACATCATTTTAATGAATTCTAAACAATCAAAAGTTTGCTTCAACGATTTCTGAATTTGACTAATTTACATGCATAATTGATACAAAATATGTCAATGAATTTTCCTTCTTTTTTTGAGATTTAACCCTGGGCTTCACATCAACTAGCCAAATGCTCTCTGCTCAAGGAAATCAGAAAAAAAAATTAAAAACTAGATTTTATTCCTTCTTTTATTTCTGCATAAAGCGCTCTTTTTAATTTTTACAGATTTTAGCATACCAACTATGTCTTTGCAATTAAGTTGACAACAGGATGATAATATTCCTGGAGGAAACTGTGCCAAGATGAGCCAAATACATATGGAACAATTTAGATTTTTGAATAAACTTTGCTCAACATTTAATATCCATTTCTTCAAGTCCATGCATGAACTTATTTTTATGCTTCAATATAAATAATGACAGTATGGGGAGGGGCAGGGAACAAAGAGGTATAGTGAGAATTATGGTTTCCTTAAGAACCCAGTTATGTTATGTGGCTGTTATCGTTTTAACCCCAGGTGTGGGGTGTGGGGCTGCTTCAGACTGTCCTTAGCTGTTAATTATGACTTGTCTCATGCTCTAGGAGGGGTGTGATTTTTGCCAGCTACAGATAATTTATGTTTGGGATTCTTGAAACTCTTAAGAGGTTATAAATGTGAGAGAGCCCTAAGGGGGCTTGTGGCCATTTCTGCCTCTGCTGGTCCCTGCTACTTCTAGTTTCTGGGTTGCATTTGCTGCTTTTGCTATTGCTGGACTGATGGATTGCTGGATTGCTGGATTGTTCTGTTGCTCTTCTCTAATCACTATTGCTTGTTGGAGATACCCTCCAATGAAGATAGGACACGCCCCTAGGAACTGGACACCCCAAATCAGCAGGCAGTAGACTGCCTAAGCTCTCTCCCCTTCTAACCTTCTTTTCTCAGCTTCAGAGATGGATATCACAGAAGAGGTGAACAGATGGAAGAAGAAACATAAAAATATTTTGTCGAAAAAAGTCATAATGGTACCTTAAAAAAACATAAAAATTTTAAAAGAAATGTTAACAGTAGATGTATTTGTAAAACATTTTTGCTTAAATGCCTTTATAAATTAATGCAGAAAATTTGTCATTTTAATCTCCTTTTGTATTTCTTATTTTCTATATTATGCAAGAATAAAAAGTACAATTAATTAATTCTCTTTGTGGCAAATTCTCTTTTGAATATTATAAACTCAAATTATAAGAGAATTCATCTGTCAAATACATGTTTCAGTTGTATTTAGTAGGAAGTAATTTTCCAATTTTAACTTGTCTTACTAGAGATTTTACAGATTGACTAAATGATATTTATGTGAACAAAGTAGAGATAAACACCTAGACAATTAAGCTTAATTAAGTTCTACTATTTAAATATTAATGTTAACATTAAGCATTCTGTTTATTTTGTAAGTAAAATTCCTTCTTAGTTAAATTCACATTAAAATAGGATAACTTTTCATATTTTGTTATTGTAATGAAAATCCCATGTTAGGTTTCTGATGATGAAAAATACTGGAATGGCCAAAATAATAAATTAAATGGTAGTGTGAATGAAGAAAATGAACTCATTTCTGGAATAGACATCTGTGCTATAAATTGTGTAAGATAGATGACTCTCTCTACCTTTCGGAATTTTGTTTTATTCCTAGAGTTATTATTATTGCTACTATAATTATTATTATTGGAAAAATGTTTGTCACACTCATGTGTAGCTGTGAAGCTGCTTTTAGGAGCAGAGCATTAGTGTTTCCATAGTAACGATGTGGCATTTTTTTCTAGTGGTTGTGGCCCCCTCATCTCCCAGGAAAAGGAATGCCTCTTTCAGCTCATCTGCTTTATTCACGAGAGCCTGGCTTTTTAGATAGCCCTGACGTTTGAGTATAGGAAAATGTCTAACATAGTTCAAGTTCCCACTGTGGTTCTGGCAAAATTGCAAGCACTTTCCAGGAATGGCAAACCTCATGACCTCGTGGGAAGTGTTTTGGAAGACAGAGTCGAAGCTGAGTTTTGAATCTCTAAGCTTTCCCACTTCCCAGGCTAGAGCTGCTCAGTCCTTAATGTGCCACAAAGCACAGTGTCTCAGTCAGGGTTTCTGTTCCTGCACCAACATCACGACCAAGAAGCAAGCTGGGGAGGAAAGGGTTTATTCGACTTAACACTTCTACATTGCTGTTCATCACCAAAGGATATCAGTCTGGAACTCAGGCAGTCAGGAAGCAGGAGCTGATACAGAGGCCATGGAGGGATGTTCCTTACTGGCTTCCCCTGGCTTGCTCAGCTTGCTTTCTTATAGAACCCGACACTACCAGCCCAGGGATGGTAGAGGCCCTCCCCCCTTGATCACTACTTGAGAAAATGCCTTCCAGTTGGATCTCATGGAGGCATTTCCTCACCCGAAGCTCCTTTCTCTGTGACAGCACCAGCCTGTGTCAAGTTGACACACAACCAGCCAGTACACACATCTCCCAGTACATCCCCTTAGCCTGTCCTGGGAGCACCTTTGGTCTGTGAGTATTGCCACACCTTTAAATGGTGTTTATGGGTGTCTGTGCCCCAGTGTGGGAGAGGGTAGCCAACGCAATACCCTGGAAGGCAGAACGTATTTAGAAGCAAATCCATGAACTGTTTCCCACGCTGTCACTGGTGTTAAACGTTCAGATTCAGCAATCCTCTATCAAGTCTTTCATACTTGGAGCATCCTTTCGTTGTTTTTTGCTTCTTGTGCAAGTATTACATATGGAAAGTAGCTCAAGAGCTAAGAGTGACAATTTCTTCCATTGGTACCTTATGCTGCATGTTGGTTATTCTTAATTGATAATTAGGGTGTATATTATTGTTCATTCACATGTGTGTGTTCACACACGCGCGCGCGCACACACACACACACACACACACACACACACACCTTAACTAGATATCAACTGGAGTCATGTGTGTGTCTGTGTGTGTGTTACTATTTCGGTGTTTCGGTTTCAATCCTGAGATCTGTAAGGGTATATACGGGAATGTTCTCTAAAGAAGCAATACTGGCAAGCTTTTAAGAAACGCAACAAAAAGAATCATGGAAGGAATGACCTGGGTCATTTAAGAGTCCTTGAGTAGCACCAAAGAGAAGTCAGGAACCTCACATCATTTTGGTACCTGGGATGGAAGATAGAATAGCTTCCAATCCCTAGGCACCGTAAGGACGGCACCAAGGACCCAGCTGACAATCTCTAGTGGTTTAAGTAAACACGTGGTGACGCACAAGCATTTTCCTCCAGTGGTTGTTGTTGTTGTTGTTTTTTTTTTTTTTTTTGGTGATAAAATGATTTCTTTGCAATGCACAAACCACAGGTGTTCATCTGGAGGCATGGTTCGTAGTTTTCCAGAGTTTGACCTTAACGGAGACTCTCCAGTAAAGATGAGAGCAAGCAGATTAGTTAGAGGCAACGACTATTTAAGTAAGTTGATTTAGAAATTTGTTAGAATAAGATTTACTTTATTAACCAGAGAGTGCTTTTCATTTAAATAGTCCAATCCAGCTTCTTTCCCGGCAGGGGCCATCTCAGCACTCCTGACTGTTGGTCATTTGGTCTGCCACCTTCAGTACTGGACAAATACCCCAGAAGCTAAAACAAAGTTGTCACTGAGGTTGGGAGGCTCAAGGTCTTAGTAACTAACAGTGGATTATTTATTATTTGGGGGAAAAAGAGTACCAGCAAGAGGGGTCACGGTGTGTTAGACAAGGGGATCATAATGAGTGAATTCTTTGGGGTTTGTAGGAGGCAAGAGATCAACTGATTGGCCAACCCTATGCTCTGGAACACACTGACTACCCCTTGCCCAGAGCCCCCCTGCATATCTTCTTTCTGGACTATTACTCCCATGACAGTTCTTTCCTGACCACTTCGGGTTACAGAACTACGGCACTATTGTCCCAACTCTTGGGTCTTTTGCTGCATAACACTCACAGAGCAAATGATAAGTGGGATACAAAACTGTGCCCTGGAGTCTGCTGTCTGTAGTCAAGTTCAGGAAACAGGTCCTGGACACCAGGCTTCCGGTGTGCATTCATGAGTGCAGGCATATGTGTGCCAGGCCTTCACAGAACAAAGACCAATATTCTTAAAACCACAAGTACTGTCTGTTTCTTGACTCTGATTTTCCAGGAACTGGAATCCTATTTAAGCCTGCTTTCCCTCAGTGTCAAGAGAGTTGGTCTTCATGCTTCCTGAATGATTTTGCCCCGGGTGAGCCCCGTGTGCATACCACGGGAGTAGAGCGTATTGATGAGATCGCTTGGAAGAACAAACCACAATTAAGGAAGCGGGATAAGACACAGGGACAAACCCCAAACTGTCACAGAAGTTCAGTTCTAAAAGTAAAAAAAAAAAAAAAAAAAGCCACTAAGTGCTAGAAGAGTCACAACAACCTAGCCAAGGACGGAGGACAATGGAGAAAGAATAAATGAATTCCTTATTGTTTTTTAATTTTGTTTTTCATGTGTGAGTGTGTGTGAGTACAGGTCTGTTAAGCAAGTGCTTTCTTGGCTTCTGTCTTAGAGGAGCATTGAACCATCAGAAGACCTTCCTGAGACTTTAAATTCTGCAATGCTTGCACTGTGGAGGGAGATGGAGTTTTCCAGTCTGACTACAGCAGCAGCCTCTCCTTAGCCGCCTCTCCGTTCTTCCAAATAGCCAGAAACGTTGCAGTCTGGAAGCAAACAAAATAGCTGTCAATGATGCGTAAATGTTGCATATTTGCTATAAAAACAAACAAACAAACAAAAAAAACAAAAAAAAAACCAAAAAACAAAAATAAAAACAAAACCAACGAAATTCAGAGGTTGAATTAATTATTTAGAAAAAGCTCCATTTAAAAGAAGCTTCTATCCGATGTATAATAGGTGTAAAATGTTTCTTTTTATCCCGCCTCTGAGCGCTTGGAGCTGCTGTCCTGAAAGCGTTCTCAGTTCCACACAGCCAGAGCAGTTAGGTCCTGGATGAAAGCCGGAACCGTGATCAGATAATATCGAAGAGCTACTAGAGGAACTCGTTTTTGTGGTAATGAATCACCTGCATAACACCTCAGGGGGTTTGGCCTTTTTTTATTCCAATGAGCTTTCAAAGCAGACTGACTCTATGGGTCAAACGGAGTGTCCTGCCTACGCCGCTTTAAAACCTAGGGTCACACTATCTCCCCTTAGCTTGCCTCCCCTGCACCTCCTCGTTCTGATGTCCACGGCCCAGATTATGATAATTCACTACAAACAACACTCTTAGACCTTGACTGCTGCTCATCTGTAAACTATGACGCTAAAGGAAGGTGGTGAAAGGCGCCTGCGCTGTGGGTGGCAGTAGGAAAAGCCGACAGGCCGGTGCTGAGTTCATTAAAAGAAGTGTGTGAAGGCGTTCGTTGGACTTCTTCCATCTCCTCCCACCTTCAGACTGTCCCCTCCGCCCTCTACCCCCCTGCCCCCATTTCTTTCATGACTTCTTGGTTTTGCATCAGAAAATTTATCTTTTCATCTGATACTGTCGGTTTGCAAGGCCAGACCCAGGCACACTGACTGGTCTAAGCAAAGACTTTTGGTAGAAACCACCATCACTCACCACTTCCTCACAATTCACTTATGGTTTTTTTTTTTTTTTTTTTTTTTTTGATCGGCTGCCTGCTGTTGAGCAGGTTTCATAACTCTTTTCACTAGCTTCCACTCTAAGTAACAACTTTTCAGAGACCCCGAAAGGAAACTGGAGACCAAGGCAAGGAAGACAAACATTCTGTAAGACCAAGAGCAATTTTTATTTTTGAATGCAGTATTTCTAATTTACACTCTTCTGTAAAAACAAATGTGATGTTAAGATGTTGAGATGTTAAGCTCCCTTGAGTACTTACCGTGGTATTTGTCTAGCCTGACATAGCAGAGCCGTAGAAATCTGAATTTAAATGTTATATTTAAAGGTATTTGTAAAATTTAAAAATTAAAAATACATGCATTTTAAGTTTGCCCAGGAATCCCAGATGGCTGGTGATGTTCTTATATTTTATAAAGAATGGAAAAATCTGGTTGAATGATTGCCTCACAGCTTCCAGTGAGTGATAGAGCTAGGTCTAAAGCGGTCAAGCCTGAGCACTCACACTCTGCCTTCCACACAAGGTCTTCAGTGGTCTGTGCAAGAGCTTTCCCCCATCCAGGGAAGATGACATTCCTTTAAGGGAATGTTCAGAGGGCTTAAGTCATGGTTCTCTTTGTTGTAAGTTTTTAACCTGTTAACTGTTTAATTTTCCCTTTATCAAAGCCCATGGGGTTAAATTTTAAAGCACTAAGACATACCTGTTTTTTTCTGTGTTTCTTGCAGCAAGAAGCATAAGGCTTCGGGAGAGCCACACCACCGTACACGTTTGAAACTCCGTGTGAAGGACACAGCGGCATAACCTGGGGAATCCATTCAGGAATAAAGGCACAGTGAATCCTGTGGTTGGCATTTTTCTTTTGTAATCAAAATACTAAGGACATTGAATTAACTCTTAAATGAAGATGAACCTGCTCTATGCTGAAATGCATGCATAAAGCCCTAAGTTAAATTCTCAGTACCAAACACATAAAACATGTTTATTTATGCATATTAGAAATGAAATGTCTCCTATGCAGAGCTTGTCCATAAAGAAGAGAATGAATAGGGATTACCTGTTAGAAGGTGCCAAGAGTGAAGCAGCTTTCAAGAACACACACACACACACACACACACACACACACACACACACACTGAAGAGATGGATCAGTGGATATGAGCACTGGTTGTTGTTCCAGAGAACCTGGGGTCAATTCCTAGCTCCCATATCACAGCTCACAACCATTTATAATTTTAATTCCAGGCAACCTGATGCTCTCTTTTGCCCACTAGGCATGCAAATGATGTACAGCTATACATGCAAGTAAAACACCCATATACACACAATTAAAATAAGGAACTTTATTCTATATACATATTCTAGAATGAGTAAAATATATTACTTATATAGAATACTATGCCTGTAATTTTTATGTGTGTAATATATACATATAAAATATATGTATATGCATACACACACACAGGGTATCTTATGAAATAAGCTTAATTTTTTTTTTAATGTGTGTCTGAGTGCATGCCGTATGTGTTTGGGTGCCCCAGGAGTCCAGAAGGGGCATTCGATTTCCTGGAGCTGGGGTTATAAGAGTTGGTGATCATGAGATACGGGTGATGGGAACTGAACACCTACCACCTTTCCAGTGTGAGGGGAAGAAGCTTTTTTATTGATTGAACATGATTAGAAACAATCTGGAGTGTGCCAAGTCAAAGACTCTTTGAAGGCACACAATCCCAGGATCTCTCATAAGTCTGAGAGTTAAACTTCTAAAGCTTCTAAAACGTAACAAGCATTTTAAAAATCTAAACAACCAGAAGGTTTTTTTTTAAAAGACCATTTCCATGAGAAAAATTGTAAACAACGGAACAAGGATCAGGTGACTAATTTAAAAAGCCATTTATTTTATTTTTTTTTCTTTTTTTTTTTTTTTTTTTTTTTGTTTTTTTTTTTTTTTTTTTTTGAGACAGGGTTTCTCTGTGTAACCCTGGCTGTCCTGAAACTCACTCTGTAGACCAGGCTGGCTTCGAACTCAGAAATCTGCCTGCCTCTGCCTCCCAAGTACTGGAATTAAAGGTGTGCACCACCACCGCCCGGCTCTCAAAAGCCATTTTCAGGACAAGCTGGATTCATTTCCAATGGGAAGGTAATAATTAAAAGCCATAGTGGGGTTCAAGAGTCCTTGTAACATTCTTTTTTTATTTTTTTTATTTTTTTATTTTTTGGTTTTTTTCAAGACAGGGTTTCTCTGTATAGCCCTGGCTGTCCTGCAACTTACTCTGTAGACCAGGCTGGCCTCGAACTCAGAAATCCGCCTGCCTCTGCCTCCCAAGTGCTGGGATTAAAGACGTGCGCCACCGCCGCCCGGCCCCTTGCAACATCTTAGTTATCTTTTAGTCTTAATTATCTTAATTGCTTCTAGTTTAGAAGTAAATTTATACATGAATGAGAGTTATTGGTTAGTGAATTTTTTAATTTTTTCAAGTTATTTGGTTATAGTTTCAGTGATTCCTGCAGTTTTGGCTTTGACCTGTTAGACCTTGGAGTGTCTTAAAGGTCCCATTCACCTTCCTCTAGATCTACACTCTCCTAGAGGTCGGGATACCTCACTTCTCTGGTAACACTCTCCTTCCACGCGGATGTGGATTCATTCTGCCAAAGGAGCTCACTTTCTAGTCTTTGCCTGGCCAGCTTCCTTGCACATCTGCAGTCTCAGCTGATGTAGTTTATCTCCAGGTTCACAACAGCTGCTTCTCTAATGCTCTCTATGGACTCCTGTCCTCTCTTCTTTCAGCATGTACCACACTGCTTGTTTCAATGTCCGTCTTCCAGCTTCAGTTTGTAATAGCAGATATCCAGTTCCCGGACCCATGTTTGGATGGAGAAATAGCGCGTGACGATAGCCTGGCTTCTGTCTTGGGTCAGCGGAAGCCTCAGCAGTGGTACCTTTGTGACTCTGTCCTCTTTCCTTAGTCAACCCTCGGGGCTCTGTGGCCTGTGGTTTTCGCTATAACTGCTTAAATCAGCTATTTTCCCCCCATCACTCTGTCTTCCTTTCCTGTTCTCTTCCTGTCTTTTCTGTTTGTTAGCCTTGCTAATCTGAGTTTTCTGAGCAGTCCCAAAACTGACCTAGAAAGTGGCAGCTGGGAGATGCTACTGAACAGAAGGAGAGAAGGTACTGGGAGACTTGGCAAGACCATGCAAATTTTAGATAAGACAGGAGCAGTAGGATATTTGGTACTTTTTAAACAATTGTCAGCATCTATGTCTGTATAAAATATATGATGGGTTCCTGGTGCCTGTGGAAGCCGGAAGAGGGCACTAGATCATTTGGAACTTGAGTTGCAGCCTTGATGAGCTGCCATATGGATGCTGGGAACACAAACCCAGGTCTTCTGAAACAGTAGCTAGAGTTCTTAAGTGTTGAGTCATCTCTCCAGCCCTTAGGATCCTTGTTTTTTTATTCACTACTATTGTTTTGTAATTTGCATCTATTCATTGTACATTGACCATCGATGATAGTCACTTTCCATGATGTTCACCCCCTCTCTTCTTTGTCCTTCTCTAGAGATGGATCAGACTCAGGTTGTCAGATTTGCATGGTAGGCTCATTTACCAACCGAAACCATCTCCCTGCCTCCCTTCTCCCTGGCTGCTGATCCTTTCCCATCCTCCTAAGCTAGGAAATATATTTCTCTGTCTTTGTATTCATTCCAGAGAAAGGATGGAGACATTCTGCTTTGAACAGAATATTTGATTATGATTTCAAACATATGTTTGACTTGTTTGTTTATGCCTTAATTCAAATATGACCTTAACTTTGTTTAATTAGAACAGGTCGTAGATTATAACCGCCAGTCTTTGCCTGATTTTTCTGGATCACAAGGTCATGTTTACATTTGACCACAGTTGGCTGACTCAGAGCGTCCTTGAGGATATTTTACACTTTTGTAGATTTGTTTGCAGATTGGCTGTCTCTTTGCCCATACTGACTTAAACAGAATAGACAGACGGTTGTAAAATAGGCCCTGTCTTCAAGATTTATTTTTACAATAATTTCCCATTCCCTCCAGTGCTATTATTGTTTCTAATGCTTTCTTAAGATTGTGCCCTACACCCCATAGGGAGAACAGCGATATCAACCAACCAGATCCCCCAGAGCTCTCAGGGACTAAACCACCAACCAAAGAGTACACATGGAGGGACCCATGACTCCAGCTGCATATGTAGCAGAGGATGGCCTTGTCTGATATCAGTGAGAGGAGAAGCCCTTGGTCCTGTGAAGGCTCCACGCCCCAGCATAGAGGAATGCTGGGGCAATGAGGCAGGAGTGGGTAGGTGGGTGGAGGAGCACCCTCATAGAAGCAGGGGGGGGGGAAGCGGAAAGAATAGTGGGTTTTCGGAGGGGAAACTGGGAAGGGGGATAACATTTTAAATGTAAGTGAATAAAATACCCAATAAAAAAAGATTGGGCCTTACAAAGCATAGCACATTAGGTTTGTCAACTTCTTCATATTCAGATATTTATTTTAGATTTGTAACAAGTAAGAATTCTAGCTGGAAAGTAAAATGTGAAAATTTTATTTAAAGTTACTATTTGCCTTTTAATGATATCAAAATGAAGAAGTAAGTATCCTATTTGCTATGTTACTAGAAATGTTAGCAACTTAGTTTAATAGAGGTACAAATAATTTGACTGGGGAATAGAAGTAAGAGCATCTTTTATTTGTGTTTACAATTCATGGCTTACATCCAGTTGTAGAGGAATGCAGTTATTGCTTATTGGAGATAATCTAACCAAACCTGAGCACTTTGAAGAAGATGCCTTGTCTGTGTTGTAGAGTTTGCTGAGGAGGGAATGATCAGTGTTTTTGGCCACAGAAGGCTGCTGAAACCTCAGCAGCCTCAAGTATTCCATCTGATAGCTCTGAATAGGCTAATTAATATTTTACGTGACCTATTACTGCTCCACAAAAGAGAAACCAGGTGGGGTCCCAATACTCGTAGCTGCTCTGGGAAACTCTTAGGACTGGGAAGTATTGGTAACACATTATAAAGTAAATTAACTGCTAATTGAAAATAAATTAGGATGTTGACATTGCATTCTCCAAGGGCCAGCAAGCAGTCTCAATTCAAAACCCTGAAGAAAACTGAAACTCAATTCTGCAAGAAAAGGCTGAATTAAGATATGACATGTTTGAAGGATGAGTCAACATTTTTAAAGAAGTTTTAAAAAGTTAATTGACAACAAGATTGGATTGATGGAGTACATCTTACCCATAGCCACTGGACTACACAAAAGATGGTAAATATCAAAGCTCATTAATAAGCAAATTCTAGTAAATATGTGCATAGTAAAATTTTTACAGGTTTACAGTTTACATTACTCTTTTATATATTTGATGTCATTTTATCCTCATGAAAAGTCATGGATGTTGAGAACACAGACTTTTTCTGGTAATGAAAGGGAGGTTTATTGTGCTTGAATGACATCTCTGCTTGTGTATAATCTTGTCAGGTTTTGGGTGCAGTGTCCTTGATGGCTATGTCAGAGCACACTGCAATCTTGCTGTCTCCAGCTCAATAGGACATGCATGAAGTGTTCTCTCTTGCCTTTAATCCACTTGGTCACAGGGCCATGTTCTTCTATCTGATGTTAGCAATGCCTGCACTGATGTGCCTCACCAAGTAAACTGAATGGCCTTCCTTCCACAGCCAGTGAAAGTTTTACTTAAGTCCTTGAGTGTATTTGGTTCATTTTTGCTTCTCCTAGACTTCATGGTAAGCAGTTATGCCATATAAGAAACCAATTATATAATTATAGTAGGCTATTTTTAGATTTACAAATTCCGTTTGATAAATTCTCTTTCCTGCCATTGGTACTATAATTTGATGTCGATAAGGACTTGATAAGTTTTAGTGAGTTTGAAAATCTACACTGTTGAAACAAATGTGAGTGTGCATTTGTGTGTGTGTGTGTGTGTGTGTGTGTGTGTGTGTGTGAGAGAGAGAGAGAGAGAGAGAGAGAGAGAGAGAGAGAGAGAGAGAGAGAGAGAGAGAGAGTATGGATACATGTCAGTGTTTGGAATTCAGAGGTTGACATCTGGTATCTTTCTCAATTTGTCTCTGCATTTTTTAAGACAAGATCTCTCAACTGAACCTGGAGCTCCTCCACTAGGTATTAGTCAATAGCCAATGAGCCACAGAGATCTGCCTGTCTCCACCTCCCTAGAGCTGGGATTTCAAGTGTGTGCCACCGCGCACCCTTTGTACTTAGGTACTGATGGTCAAACTCAGGTCCTCATGCTTGTATAGCTCCCACTTTATCAACTCTTTCCCAAGTCTTAATTTCCGCAACAAAGTTTTAATCATAATTAATATTTAATTTTCCTGTCTCAAATACCATTCCTCTGCTAGAAATGACCTGGGATGAAAAGGTGCAGAATATTAATGGATAAACCTTATCTTATGCAGTCTACAATTTGCTTTGAAAAGAGCTCCAGTGAAGATCCCACTGATACAGGAAGCATACTTTAAAATAAATTAGACCAAAAGGATAAATCTTTTCTTCAAACATTTTAATATCTTTGGTGTTGAGCCTTGTTCTATTTGTATTTACATATTTAACTAATTATATAGTGAACCTTCAAAACTTACATGAGAACCTGCTAGTTCTTCTTAAACACCCTTTTCCTCCCTTATCTTTTTGCATTCCATTGCTTTCTCTCAATTGTTTGCACAGATTTTCAGGACTAGCCAATTGAATCAAGTCATTTCTAAAGAGTCAATTCACAGACAGGAAGGCAGTCTTGTAAATACTTCACATTGAGGGACTTTCGATAACAAAAGAACAACTCACTGGGGATTAACTTTAGGATTCTTTTCTATACTCACTTCTGTCAGGCTTCAATAATTAGACCTTTGTATAAAGATCATGTGACTATAAGGTATTAGCCAAAGTTAAGTTAAAAAAATACTCTTACAGTGAAACTCTTTGGTGAGCCAAAGCAAATAAAGACAGCTGTGTTCACAGACTGTGGTGTCCAACCTTGAGAATTTGTATCAGAGTTCAACCCTACTGTCAACCCAGGTTAGACAAGTGAGGCCAGTGGGAACAGAGCAAAGGTCACATTAAGATCCTCTCTACTGCTCCATCGAGCACCTCAGTGAAACATTAAGTTAATGTAATACAGAATCTATTTAGAAGTACTGCACAAAACATTGAAATTACTTTTAATATAATATTCTAATATCTATTAATTCTCTCTCTCTCTTTCTCTCACACTCATATATACATATATGAGTTGTTTTCTATTTATTTGAAGAGTAAGGTATTACTAAACAAGACAGAAATCAGAATAATGTATTTCTTTCTTATCAAAAAAGAATTTTCTAGTGAGGGCTGGGAGATGATTCAATGGATCAACACTTGCCACATAAGTATGATGACCATAGGTCAGATCCTCAGAACCCATGTCAAAAGCCTGCAGATGTGATTCCCTTCTGTGATTCTAGTACATGGGAACGGGAGAGAGAGGATCCCTTGAAATGCTAGTTAGATTTTGTGGAATTGGTGAGCTTCAGCTTCAGCAAGAGATACTACCCCAATATAGTGGAGTGAAATCAAGGAAGATACCTAACATCCACTGAACACATGTGAGCACATATACATACATATGCCACACACACACACACATGAACACACACATGAATCACACACAACATAAAACTGTATCTACCTGAAAAGAACACAGTGCTGGAATGCTAGTTCTGCTGTTAAGTTACTTGTTGTACAAGCATGAGGATTAACCTTTGTCCATGCACACCTGTAACCCCAGATCTGAGGGAGGCAGAGACAGGAGCCCAGCCTAGAAAACGTGAGGTTCGGGTTCAGGGGAAGACCTGGTCTCAAGAAGATAGACAAGGGGCTGGAGAGATGGCTCAATGATTAAGAGCACTAACTGCTCTTCCGGAGGTCCTGAGTTCAATTCCTGATGATCACAGGGTGGCTCAGATAACTATCAGTAATTATGGGATCTGATGCCCTGTTTTGGTGTGTCTAAAGACAGCTACAGTGTATTCATATACACACAACAAATAATTTTGTACACAGAGAGACAGGATTTCTTTGTGTAGCTCTGGCTATCCTGGAACTCACTCTGTAAACCAAGCTGGCCTCGAAACCAGGCTGGCCTCGAACTCAGAAATCCACCTGCCTCTGCCTCCCAAGTGCTGGGATTAAAGGTGTGTGCTACCACTGCCCGGCAACAAATAAATCTTAAAACAAAAAAAAAGAAGATAGGCAAAAAGTGATTTAGAAGGCCATCTAATGCCCTCTTCTGGCCTCCACACATGCATACAAATGTACACATCAGAGTACTAATACACACACACACACACACACACACACACACACACATTCACAGATACACATACACAGAGTAAAAAATTTAAAAGTTCAAAAGAATTCTCCAAAGAATTGATTTCTTAGCATAGTTCTTGTATCATGACTAATTAAAGTGGTAATTCTTGGAAAACACTATGGTGTTCACTGTGAATCTTGTATGATGCTAAGGGTGGTATGAGTAGAGAGCTTATTTGTATCACTTTTTAATGAATTCCTACTTGAAAATTCTATAGATTAACATGATTTTTTTTCAAATAGGCAGATTCCAATTTGACTTTAAAAAAACAAAATGGTTTTCAACCTAAATACATTATTTAATACATTACACAAGATATCCATGGCCATGTCATTACACAGTAGTCTTTGTGGTAAATGATTTGCCCAAACACAGGCTAGCATAGTGCTTTGGACACATTATAACAGGGTGGGCTTGTGATGTTTGACAGGTTCGATGCATTAAGTGTGTTTTCACCTTATGATGGGCCATGACATTACCAGGCTGAGAATTGAGGAGCACTTCTATGTATCTTTATGTATATATTCCTTTGGTACTCTGACATTCTGAAAGCTTTGAAACTAGTATGTTGCTTAAATGCCGTAATCCACTGCACTCACATGTCTAAAAACAGCTATTCGCTTCCCCCAGATATGGTAGCCTTAGTTTTACTTGCCATCTTCATTTAACAATAAGCTGTCTTCAAACCTTGCAGAAATGAAATAAAAATCCATTTTAATTTCTAGGCAAGTAAATCGTGTATTCGCATGTTTTCTAGAATTTTGTCATAATAGACAATACTCCCAGGCACATTAGCATCATTAGCTGGAGAATAAAAGCATTTGTGTAGTCTTGAGTAGCTAAGGAGAAGATGGGGGTGGGGTGGAACCCTTCCTTTTGTGTCTAAGAAAACGTGTGTGTCTAGTCCTTCATAGATGGTAGCAGAAATCTAAAGATCGTATCTGCTATGGTGACCGGGAGATCAACCAGTTCACCAACAGAATCTCTTCCTGGAGCTCATTTGTGACATTTATAAAGACT
Organism: Montemys delectorum; assembly: GCA_019843815.1. Taxonomy (NCBI): domain Eukaryota; kingdom Metazoa; phylum Chordata; class Mammalia; order Rodentia; family Muridae; genus Montemys; species Montemys delectorum. The sequence goes on along the minus strand of JADRCD010237654.1, from coordinate 1,034 downwards.
GGCTTCTTTTTAAAAATTGAGTGCTGAAGTGAGCAGAGATGCCATCTGGTCACTATCTCACAGACAGAAGAGGACTATTAGTGGAAAACATGTGAACAAAGAAACTCAGGGACTGTGACACATGGCTGCTACTGGGGTCCACGCTTTGGTGTGGATGGGCAACGAAGAGCACCAGTGAACTGGTGATAAGCTACAATTTGCCATGCTGAATCAAAGCTCACTTAGCCAGAGACAAGAAACTCAGAAACACAGAGTTTTAGCAGTGATGTCACGGAACCAGATGGGGCAGAAACTCAAACATTCACCTGTACCTCAGTTACTCTCTGACCTTTGTACCATGCTCTGCAGTGAACCAGGGCACATCCACCAATTTAATCCAATGGCCAGGGAACACATTGGGAGGTGTATAGTCACAGCGCGTGGCTGAACATCCTCAAGCTGCGTCATCAGCTCAACATCGTATCCTCTTGCCCTCAGCTGCCACCATCCCTGGCCACACACGGGAACCAGTTACCATGCAGTCGATCTGCTACCCTTGTGATAACCCTGGGGAATACCGTTCACCTCGCCTTGCTTTGAGATAAGGGAACTGAGGCTCTGAGAAATGAAGGTGGGTTGGCTGAGCTGTAACTCAAGCTTAAGTCTGTTAGAAATGAAGTCTTTTCTGGAGCTAGTCGTTGTTGTGCCTGCTGCTTACACAATCAATTCAGAAGTCTCCAGAGCCAGCATCGCCTGGCCCATCTCTTCAGAAATGTGTGTGTGGCTTTCTGCATGGTGACCGTGATCTATGGCTATTCTCCTGTCTCACGGATGTTACTCTTTCTTTCTCTCCATAGCACCGCTCATGGGGGTCGTGGGAGTCATCTCAAGATGGTTGCTTTTGCCCCCCCGTTTCCCTTTTCCAAACCTGGGAATCTGTAGTTACAACTCTTTATGTCTAAATTTGTTTTAGTCAGGAACTTTGATAGCACTAGGCTCACATCAAGAACAATGACAGAGTGGGCCTTAGCATGAATGAGATGTGAATTTGGCTG
>JADRCD010237653.1:0-19294 GCA_019843815.1 Montemys delectorum | reverse complement strand
CCTTGCTCTACAAGTATAATTGTCCTGCCCTTCTGAAGTAAAGTGAGGCTTTGACAACCGTTTTTTGCTTGGCCTCGTTCCTCTCTCTCGCCCATCTCTTTCAGGCTTCGTCCCCTTCGGACCCTGGTTAATTACTCGCCCCGCGGGCCGTGGCACATCAGATGTCTGCTTTCAGGACAGGTCCTCCCTCTCAGTTGCTGTCCAACATGTCAGTTATCTCTGGAAACATCCTCACAGACATACTGAGGAGTGGGCTTTGCTCCCTTCTTAGGTATCTCTGAATCCAATAAAGTTGACCATCGAGATCAATCTTCATGGGAACAGGGTTATAGAAGACCATCATGGGAATTGGTGGGTGGGATCCAGAAAATAACATTTCTTCTAAAAAAAAATCCATTGGCCGTGTGACCATGCTAAGTCAGTAAGAAGAATTTTGGTTGCCAGCTTGCTAGTCTCTGCCACACACAGATAATGGGAAGCAAAAGACACCCCAGCTGTTATTAATAGGCCAAAATAAAAGGTTCACTCATAAACCAGCGAAGTATCCAAGTGCTGCATGGAAGTGCTCCTTGTGCAATGTCTTGTCATTGTTCTGGTCTTCCTATAGGTGTGGAGCAAAGAGGGTGCTGAGGTAGACCAAGCCAAGGAAGGCAGCATGCTTGCCTCCTCCTGTGTATGCTTGAGGGAGGTTGTGCTCTCTCCCTCTCTGAACTAAGTTCTCTAATCTAAAAATACTGCATCGGAACATGGCCATGTCTGGCTGCTGTAAAGGGAGATGTGTGTTTTCTCCATCTACCATCCTTTGAATGGACCCATTCAAAATATCCCGGAGTCTGCTTCAGACGTGGGCATACATTTCTTGCTTTGAGTGTATTTTTAGACTTTGTCACACTGTCTGGAAATGTTAATTGAGAGGGGGCTCTACCACTGATCTCTTGGCACATTTTCGGAATATCTTCAAGGATGACACTAGAGAGTTTTAAAGAGGGTTTTAAAGTGTTAGGGCTGGGGACTGTTCACTTTGGGGAAACGAAGACGGTGTGGGAATGGAATCATACACTCAAAAGTTCGTGTGCACAAGCACACACACACACACACACACACACACACAAGCACACACAAGCACACGCATGACCAAAAGCACATAGAAGTATCTTGATCGATTCTGCTTAGGAATAAGAGTCTTTTATTTGTCTTGAAAAACAATCTGAGATTTAAGAGTCTGGTCCACCGAAGCATGCAAAGCACAGAACAATTCAAAAAGGGTTTTAAAAGAGATAAGCATTTGAAAACAAGAATCCCACCACGGAACTAATTAAGGGCACGAGTAGGATTCTAAGCTGTGTCCGTGGGGTTAGTAGGCTTGTGATTTGCTCTATGGTGGTGTCACAGCAAACTTACTGGGGACTGGGGACCTTTCATTATTGTTTGCTTTTCCTGTTTAAGTTTTATTGGTTTGTTTGTTTGTTTGTGTTATTTTCAAGACCGAGTTTCTCTGTATAGCCCTGACTGTCCTGGAACTCACTCTGTAGACCAAGCTAGCCTGGAACTCAAAGATCTGTCTGAGTGCTGGGATTAAGGGCACGAGCCACCACAGCCCTGCTGCTTTTTAGGTTTTAGTTGTTATTTGTAGATGTTTGTGCTTAAGGAGGAGTAATAACTAGTTCAAAATATTGATTTGCAATTTCATAAAAGGGTCACCTAAAAATATCTTTATGAAGTTAGTGTTCTTTTGAAGTAACTACCTAAACTCCAGAAACACAGTTCATGGTTTTTAAATGAGAACTCAGCAGTTCCTGATGAGCAGTTTTCTCTAAGACTAAAATGTAAATAAAGTGAGAAAATAACCTTCCAGAGTTCTCAAAGGGGAAGGAGATGGCAAGCACACACCTTAGCTACTTCATAAAGAGGCAGAGATGTGAACCGGGCAGTAGTGGCACACACTTTAATCCCAGCACTTGAGAGGCAGAAGTAGGTGGATTTCTGAGTTCGAGGTCAACCTGGTCTATGGGACAGCCAGGGCTACACAGAGAAAACCTGCCAAGAAAGAAAGAAAGAAAGAAAGAAAGAAAGAAAGAAAGAAAGAAAGAAAGAAAGAAAGAAAGAAAGAAAGAAAGAAAGATCTTTCTTTGCATAGCACTCCATTCCAGGAGCACTTTAAAATCTCCTGGAGCTTTAAAACACTCCATGCCTGGAGTTCTCTGGACCTCTGAGGCGATTACATCCTGAAAGCCCCAGAGAACAACTGCTCCAAGTCTCTCTTGCTTCACTTTACCCATTGAGTCTCTGTAAAAGTGGAAGGTGGGAACACACAAACCAGGACAAGGTATGGAAGGGACTATGACACCATCAACAGCCTATTGCAGTGATATGCAGAGCACTGCCTTGACCTAAGCCCCTGAGCAGTGCAATTGGTCTTCTCGTCCTCTCGCCTTTTACTGCAGGATCTCTGAAGTCTTATATGCTGGGAACTGAGAGTTTCAGATCCATTCTGCGTTCCCCATTGAACTGAGTTTATACCACATGCTCTGCCTCTCTGTAGTGTGGTTATCCAGCTGGAACAGCTGGTTCTTCCTCGGGGTTTCAGGTGATCTATGCTCGGTGACATTCTTGATTTATTTATTGATATCACAAGTAGATCCACTTCCTTATGCTAGGCAGTGGCAATTTACTCATTATTCAGCCTGGGTTGAGCAAAGAAGGATCCAGATTCAAGGCCTTACACTCAGCCCCTTGGGTTACAAGGCCAGTGATCTGATGACGAGTACTGACTATTGATTGCTATTTCCAGAGAATGGCTTCTGGGGTCTGAACTGCTAATGGACTGTGGCAAGCTCACCCAATACATCCATGCACAAGAGATAGAGACTGTATTAGGTCAATGTCCCCCAGTGCCACCCAGGGATCAGTATCTCTGTGAGTTCAAATAACAGCTAGGAAACTCTTTGTCTATACAACCCATTTCTTCTATGCCATGATTTCAGAGGAGGTGACATGGTAGAGTTTCTTGACATTGAACTGGGATCATATAGAATGATCATAGGACCCTAGGACCATATAGAATGGCCCTCTCAAGGAAACTGTTTACTGTCTCTGTGGATAAGGAGGTCAGACAGATCATTGAAATGCCATGCCAATAGGAGAGAGTTCATTTTGTAGCTATCAGAGGAAGAACAACTCGGAATGCCACTTATGAGTGCATCACAGGTAAACCATCTTCTGATTGTCAGAGCCCATGGGTAATGCAGACTTTCAACAGTTTAACATTACTCCAAATTTGTGGCTAAGTTTACATTTAAATAGCCTTGAACTGGGGAATGGGAGCCTACCTCCTACTTAAAGAAATGGCTCTCTTATTATTTACTTCACATGTATGCTACTGCAGAATGCCACAGTGTGGTAATGTGCACATGCATGTGGAAGCCAGAGAGTGATGGCAGGAATCATTGCAATCACTCTTTCACTGAGACAGGACCCCTTAAACCCAGAGCTCATCAACATGGCCACTCTGCCTAGCCAGCTTGCTCTGAATATCCTACAGGCAGGACACCATGCCCAGCTGGCATTTGTGGGGGTTCTAGGAATCTAAACTCCAGTCTTCACCCTGACTTGGCAAGTACTGCCCAGTGTGGATCCTCGTCCTATTTATGAGGGAGGAACCTTCATGACATAACCACCTTTTAATGTTATCACATTCCCTTATCCCACATAGACAATCCATTCAAACTATAGCATCTCATGATATGATTACAGGATTGCAGCCTGAAATCACAGCCCATAGCTCACACTGCTTTCAAACACTTGGACCAGTCTATGGCCCCTGTCTAAGTATCAACCAAAACAATGGATTCTTGAGAATGGGGCTCTCTGAGTCAGGCTGACTATCCATTCTTCCAGGCCCTCTGAACTCTGTGTATGTCAAGATAAATCAGTAGAAAGATTTGAGGTCTGGACCACATTAGCTAAATTCCCCAAAGAATTATCTTTACTGAGTTATGATTTAATAAACATCTTGCTCTCGTGTTTACTGCAGGTCAGTATAAGAAAATGACTGTAAGAAAGTAATTTCTACGTTAGTGTAAGTAATTATTTAGTTTGTACTGTCGTTTATATAAAAATCAGTTCAACAGCAACCTTCATGAGTTTATTGCAGGGGCAAACGTCTCCCTGTTAAGGAATTGGGTGCTTGAAGCTGTGAAGCTCAAGACCCCTCCCCATTTCCTAAGGTGACTAGTGAGGCTTATGGTCCCATTTAGTGTCTCTGACACAGTCCTCTTTAAGCTAGATCTCCGAGGTGTTAAACCCCTCTCTGTTCTAACTTCTAATCACTGCTCTACTTTGAGGCTTATCCTTGTAATTCACACTGTCTTCTTTCATGCAGTGTTCATTTTGGAAGTGTGCAGGGGCAAGCAAGCATCTCTACCTCGTGGTCCTACTCCCTGGCTCGGGGATTTCTCATTCCTCAAAGGCAGGCCTAGAAGGCACCAGACACAGACTGTGCATATTTTGTGAGAGTGTGGAGCCTCCCACAGGAGTTGAAGCCCAAGAAGTAGGCTAGAGTGGGAAGCGCTAAGCATCTTGGGAAAATCACTATGTGCATGGAGAAGCTAAGAGACTGAATTTTACTAATGTGGTATAAAGTATGAGAAAGTTAGACAAATTTATAGCCAATATCCATTAAATTACAAGCCACAGCTTAAAATAAACAGATCACATATATGTCTATCTTATAAAAGTGACAATTGCCAAAATACTTGCATATTTCAAAGTCATTGTGTTCTTATTAGTGGTGCATTGATTTTCTGATCATTATCAAATCAAAAGGAACTAGGAACGGTTCTACTAAAGTGTTCTGCCAGGTCCATTGGCTTTCAGTAGTTCTAAAAGGACTTCTGACTTGGTGCCCAGTGGGTAGGTGTCCAAACTGTTCTCTGATTCTAATACCACTGGGCTCTTTCTACAGGAATTGTTGATTGCTACAGGTGTGTGGCTTACCCATCTGAAAGACACGGCCCTTATCGATTTTCCATACCTCAAGTCCCCATGGATACAAAATACTTAGGAAATAATTTTAAACACACATTGAGCAAAAAAGCAAGCCTTTACCTTGGATTAGAGGTAGGAGCTTCCAATGGGAGTTCGTGTGGAAAGAAATGCTCTCTGATGAGAGATGGCTATGACAGAGGCATGGTGAATGTCGAGTCATGAAAACAAAAAGCTTAAAGTTGGGGCTTGGGGGCTTATGAACAAAAGGAAATGGGAGAGAAAATTAATTGCCAAGGGAATAAACAAGCTGAATGTGTATTAATTTTTTATGTCATCAAAAATTAATACAAGGAGTGGAGTCATAACTCAGCGAATGAAGAGCTTGCCTTTCAAGCATGAGGGCCTGAGTTCAGGCTCCCAGAACTCACATAAGAAAAGCCAGGTGTGGTGATGCAAACTTATAATTTCAGCTCTGGGGAGGTGAAGACAAGGGGGGACCCCAGGGGGCTTTCTGATCTGCCAGCTGTCTTACTCTATGCTCTATTGTTGTGAAGAGACATCATGACCAAGAAAACTCTTACAAAGGAAAGCATTTAATTGGGGCTGGCTTACACTCTCAGAGGTTTAATCTATTACCCTCATGGCAAGGAGCATGGTAGCATGCAGGCAGACATGGTAGCTTAGAGTTCTACATCTGGCTCCAAAGGCAGCAGGACGAGAAAGAGCCACTGGACTTGGCTTGGGTTTCTGAAACCTCAGAGTCCACCACCAGTGACACACTTCCTCTGACAAGCCTACAGCACTTAATCCTTTCAAATAATGCTACTCCTTCATGACCAAGCATTCAAATCTATGAACCCATGGAGGCCACTCTTATTCAAACACCACACCAGCTTAGCCTACTTAGCAAGCTCCAGACAATGAAAGACTCCATCTTAAAAAGTGCATGGGTAGTACCTGTGGTACCTGAGATTGTCCGCTGGTCTCCACACATGCACCTCTACACACATATACACTGATTCAAATTAGGCAAGTAGCTAAGATCAAGAAAAGAATCTCCCTTTTCTCAGGCGGATTTCTGAGTTCGAGGCCAGCCTGGTCTACAGAGTGAGTTCCAGGACAGCCAGGGCTACACAGAGAAACCCTGTCTGGAAAAGCCAAAAAGAAAAAAGAAAAAGGAAAGAATCTCCCAAAAGAATAAGCAGTTACATGTAGATTTTGGGAAAGCGCTTGAAACTGAATTGGTAAGGTTCAACTTAGCAAGTTGTGAAACAGCTTGAATTGTTAAAGTTTCAAACTTGACCTACATGTAGCTTTCTGTATAGGAAGATCTTTAAGTTGAAGGTGAACAAAGTCATAAGTGGAGATTGAAACTGTTTTTGATAATTTTTATATAAAAAAATTCTTATGAAATAGAATTTTGGTTAGGTAAGTATAAATGAATTAAAGATACATGCATAAAGTTTTGCTAGAAGCACAAAGACATGTTTAAGACGCTGAAAGGCTTCTGCATGCAGCAAGAAATCAACACAATGAGAAACGTAGGATGTATTTGCGGACTATTTATCTCATAAGAGATTGATATGTCCACACTATGGAAGGGAGTTACACAAATCTATAGCAAAGAACTTGCTGGAACACTCCTTTAATTCCAGTCAGTACTCAGGGGGCTGAGAAGGAGGATTATAAATTTGAGGTCAGCCTGTGGTTCATACTGAGACTCCTCAAATAAGTTTTAAACAATTTAACATTATTATTAATTATTATTATTGTTATTGTTATTGTATATGTGTGTGCACATATGTGCATGCATACATGTACTGTATATGTGAAGGTCAGAAGGTAATATGCCAGAGTTACTTTCTTCCTTGCACCATGTTAGTCCCACGAATCAAGTCACCAGGTTTGGGTACAAGTACTTTTATTCACAGTGCTGTCTTGTTGACCTTCAAAATTATTTTAATTAAACAAAATACTTTTGTAAAGAACAAAGAAGTGAATAGCTAAAACATTAGGCAAAGGCCCTAAATAGATATTTGTTCTGGTTTGTTTTCTATTGCTGTGGTAAAGACCATGGCCAAAAGCTATTGGAGAGGGAAGGCTTTATTTCATTCTATAGCTATGGTCCATCATGGAAGGACTCCAAGGTGAGAGTTGACGGCATGAGCCTGAAGGCAGGCAATGGAGCAAAAGGGATGGAGGACTGCTGCTTAGAAGCTTGCTCCCCTTGGTTTGCTCAGTCTGCTTTCTAAGTCAGCCTAGGACAAGCACAAAAACCCATCACTGTCTTCAGTGAGCTTGGGTGCCCCACATCAATCAATAATCAAGAAAATGTCACCAATGACCCCCAAGACTTAGCTATATGCCTATCCAATGGAGGCAATTCCTCAGCCAAGATTCTCTCTTCCAAGGTAAGTGGTTTATGTCAAGCCAACAAAAACTAACCAGCACAATGTTTCTCTAGAGGATACACAAACATGACCAATAGTTAGATGAAAAGTCCTTGATCCTCAAGGAAATGTAAATCAAAGCACAGTTAGGAGTAGTTTCACATCTGTTAAGATAGCTTCATCAAAAAGACACAAAATCAATACTTACTGGCCAGAGGTTGATGTTAAGGGAACACTGGGGATGGCAATGTATGTTGCAAACATTGTGGAAATCAGTATGGAGGCTCTGAAAGACATCACAATAGAACTGTGGCATGATCCAGCCTCTTTCTGCCGAGTTCAACTCAATGTTAATGAAATAGTCCCTATATAAAGCTATCTAAACCCATGTTCATTATAGAATTACTTAGAATAGCTAAGACATGGAAAGAACTGAGATGCCCATTGATGGGTGGATGGAAGGCTGCGGTTGTAGGTCAGTGCTAGATTGCTAGAGTACCCTTTAGCATGAAAAAGTCTGGAGTTCAATCCCCAGTGGTGCCAGAAAAGTTTCAAATGGGGGGGGGGGGTTGTCTGATGGATTAGTTGACCAAACAATTGTGATGCTTACAGACAACAGACTATTTATTATTCAGTCTTTAAAAATGAGATCCTGCCATTTTTACCAACATGGGTGAATCTAAATAACGTTGTGCTCAGTAAAATAACAGAAGTGAGAAGAGGATTCTGCATGGTCTCAGCAATATGTGCCATCTTTAAAAAAATAACATTAAATACATAGAACATAAAATGGATCTAACAGGCGTGTGGGACAAATGGGATAGTGTAATTTGGTGAGTCAAGCTAGCCATCTAACATACTATGCTGCATCCTGAGAATTTGGCAAGAGAGCAGATTCTCTTTATATCCACAGGCGTGCACACACACACAGATGCACACACGCACAGATGCACGCACGCACAGATGCACGCACGCACAGATGCACTCCTATGGCCTTTTCTTTGGCTCTTTTACTTTTTTGTGCTATTCTAATTTGTTTTTGTTTTATCTTATTGTATATTGTTTTATCTTATTATTATTCTTTAGATGCCTGCTTGTTTTCTGATGAGGGATAGAAGGTCAGGGGGAAGATGAGCTATGATCAGAGTAAACTGTACCAACAAAATCTATTTTCAATAAGAGAAAAACAAACAAATAAAATATTCTTGAAAAAGTGTTTTCTTAAGAAAATTGTGAAACTACAACCCACATTTTCACATGGTGACAGCTGGCTAGAGCTCAGCTGTTGAACACTGGTTACACAGGATAAAGGCTTATCTGTTTGTGCCTGGGTAGGCCTGGTTGGCTTTGTTCCTCCATATTACATGCTAAAAGCAATATGCCTTTAAAATTACATATTTTTAAACTTTCATAGTAAGTTTAGACATAGTATTCCTTTTGGTCTAGGATCTAATCTAGATTCTACATTCCATTTGGCCTTTCAGTAAAGATCAATTATAAAGAGCCATAGCTACAAGCAGCCCCTTCATGTCGCCTCCCTTTGAATCATCCTCAGATCCTGCCAAGCCCATGAAGGGCAAGTGATTCCCCAGAGCTTAGCTATTCCCAACACTCTTTTTATCCCAGCATCTGCACTGACTGTTTGCTAGCAGCTGCAGATGCCAATTGAAGCTCGATCTTCACATCTCCCACGTGGAAAGACCTCTTCATTCTTTATCCCCAGGCCCGTGAGCTCACCGGCACTCACTCACAGTCCTGTCAGTAGCGTGGCCTTCCAATAGCTAGGACAAGATTATAGTTTATCTATAGGATTATTGTGTGGCTACAGCACTCAGGTGAGACAGGAGCGGCTGTACATATAAAGACCCTCTCTCCAAAGAGTTCCCATGCCTGATGCCTTTTGGATATGGCAGTGTTTAAACACATCACATCTGACTCTCTCATCCAAACAAGTGATATGGAAACATTGCGGCACTTTCTCCCTCTGTTAGCCTGTGCGTTTTCTTTCAGGCCACCTTTCCTTGAGGAGAAGTCTAATTTTGCAGTGTCCGAAACCACTAACCAGCTTGCCCACTTATCTTAACTCCCAGTCCAAATCCACAAGGAACAGGGCTGTACCTAAGCTGTTCTTCAAGGTGAAAACATTTTTTTTTTTTTTTTTTTTTGGTTAAACATGCTTCTTGGAGTATTTACTCACCTTTGGCCCTCCAGTTGTCTGGATTCCCTGTGGTCTCTGATTGGAGAGACTGGAGTCTAATGAATGCATCTCTGCAGATTCTAGAGACCAGTGGTTAACACATTAACACATTAACAGAAGGGTTACCACATTAGCCCATATAGTCTATGTGATTTTTCAGGGATGTCTCTCTCTAATTCTGATACCTGAAAATAATTCAATAAACAGGTCAAAAGACTGTTTATTCCAGAAATGTGTAATATTCTAGAAAGATAATCAGTTAAGGGAACACTAAAGCCAAGGTCCAAGTAAACCAAAAAATCCCAAGTCTGTCAATGGACAGGATAGGTGCTAAGGTGCCGCCAAGAGCCCTTTGTCTGTCTTAAGTGTGTCCTACTGCCAACCCACTCAGGCTCTCGGGTTTCTGGACCATGATCTGGTTGGGCCCCCACCATGTCTTGGATCTTCAAAGATACCACATCTAAAGACTTGAGTACTATTTTGTAGACAGCTCCTTTCCTTCCAGAATCCTGTCAGCTCCTTCCAAAGGTCACATCTACCTTGTATAAGACAGGAGACTCACCTTAAAAGTCCTACCTCAGATTTATTGATGACTTTAAGCCCTTCAAAATACTGTCACACTTGTTCATTCCCTGGTCTTGGGAGAGAGGACTGAAATGTACACCAAGTATCCATGTGATCTGCAGGACAGAGAAATGCTTCCAATAAGGCATCACTCTGCAAGATGTTATATATCTATATATCTTCCTTGAAACAATCTGGTTGCTAGAATTCTGTCCCCAATTCTTCTCAAATGGTACACTATGAGCCCCCTTGGGTTTGTGATATCTCCTTTATTGGCTTTAAAATGCTCCACTGGCAAGACATTTCAAAACTTAATTCATTCTAGGGTCCTCAACACCTTTCTGGAATTCAGAAATTTAAGCCAAAGTTGCAACAGGAGATGCATGCTGTGGCCAGCCAGGAAATTGAAGAACCTGTTAATTATTTTTCTTATAGCTATGAACAACCTGACAAGAAGCAACTTAATGGAGGGAGGGTTTGTTTTCCTTTATAGTTCGAGAAGGGACATAGTCCATTATGACAATGAAGGTATGGCCAAGGGTTGTGTTGCTTCTACAGTCTGGAAGCAGGGGGCCGGGGTGAAGAGTGCTGGTACCCAGGCCACTTTTTCCTTTGTGTTCAGTCTGGGACTCCAGCCTACAGCAATGGTACATTTTCACTCAGTGTGGGTCTTTCCACCTTTTAATGTTTTCAGTTAACCCTTCCTGGGACACCCTCAGATATATACAGAATTGTATTGTCATGGTAGTCCTAAAACCAGTCAAGTTGATGGTGAAAAATGGCAAGGGGAACAGGGCCCATCCGCTCTCCAAATGCCACAGAGGTAACAGTCCTGTGGACATTTGGTTTTCTTGTCTTAATGTTTTGGTTTGTGTTTTGAGTCTGGAAATAGTGAAAAGTGCTTGTCAACCAAGAGTCACTTAGAAAGCTAAACCAAAGCCCCTGTGCTGATGGGTGATCTTATACATTTGAATTCTGGTGGTCCTAACTCCCAAAAATCATATGCAAAGTCCTGATTAATGAGGTTCTTTAGTTTGTGAAGTCAATTATGTCATAGACCATTAATTATCCAACACCTCTGTCAATTCCGTGTCACCATGTGCCTTTGTATTATAACTAGCCAGAGCTATTATACTGTTTGTAAAATAAATAACAATAAATCATTTAAATTTTCTGAAAGAATGATAAATTAGTGACATTACCTGGATTCCAAAAAGACTCTCCCTCAATTAGGCAGCTGAACAGCGTTGGAATTAAAGGAGATAAAAAACCAGAACTCAAACATACATTGCTGTCACATTAACTCGTTAGAGAATTTCCCAATGCCTGCCTAGCATACTCTGCTTAAGAGTTTCCAATGGATCCTTGATTTTCCAAGACCTCCCAACAGCTGAGACCCACTTACCTCTGCTCCTCCCGGCAGTATCTTAAAGCCCTCAGGGGTGAAGGTAGTGCCATGCATTTAGACTCCAGAAGGTCGTCCCCCTCATGTGGTTTACACGTGTTCATAATGACATCGTTGGAGTGTGTCAGCCAGTACCATCTGGGGCGCCTGGAGGAGTGTCTGGGACAGGGTGACAACTCAATCTTAGGCCAGAGGATGAGGAAACATATTGGGTGACTGCAGTTTCCATTTAGACAGAGGGAGTCTGGCAGGAAGATGTCTACATCTGCTAAATCCATTACAAAGACTCTGCTCATCATGAATATTACAATAAGACTAGCTAGCCATCAATCTGGCTCAAATCAGCACCACTCTTTTTCTGGTCATTATTTTCTCTCTGGCCTCATTCAGCCTGCTCCTAATAGCATGTTGGGGGAGTGTCAGTCTTTCACGGGGACACCTGGTTAGTTATCGGCCTGTTTATGCTGGAAAAGTTGAACTAGGCCCCTTGATATTGAGTTGACAGGCCCTGAAAATGACAAAGGCTTGATAGTGCCTGGGAGCTGAAATTGCTGAGGGAAAGGACACGTGTCCTGAATTCAACACATCTGGCCTTTGTGGAACTTGATGTCTGGACCAGGGCTGCTCAGTCTTCTCGGTAAGAACTGCATTTGTTAAAGCATCATATGTACTCTTAACTCCCAGAAATTCAGACTCAGTAGGATTATTGGGGCAGGGTCTGAGGATTTGGTAGATCATGCTTTGAGTAACGGTATTTTATTATTCTCCTAGAGCATTCTAGGAGAAAAATAATTCTCCTCACTGCCCCAGCCTTGCTTCTCCTGAGAACCTGTAATAACTGAATTCCCAAGCGCCATCTAGACTCGTTACATCTGAAAACTCTATTTTAACATAGACACTCTTTGCACCCTGCAACATGAGGTACATGAGTCTATATCACTAATTCAAAATCTAATATAGTCTCAGAATGCTCTCTGGTTCAAATGCTTTGGACCCGAGCCTTCAAAGAGGTACTTTATTTGATCCAAATTACTTTACATGGTCATCTCTCTGTGATGCGAACTAAGGTTTTCTGGAGAGGCTGCATTTGTGTGAAAGATCTTGCAGATATGCTGTTGGCTAACTAAGAACATGGTGTCTGTTGCAGGTTAAGAGCCAACATTTATCTTGGATTGTCTGTTACCACTTTCACCACTTGCTACCAACTTCTGTATCTTTCGATTTTTCCATTACAGGTCTTGGAATATGTCTCCACCCTTGTCATCTCAATAGACATCACCATTCCTAATGCTAGGAATATCGCACAGACAACAAGTGTGTCGATTTCTCGCTAGAGCTCATCTACCCACCCATGCATTTTTTTTTCAAAAAAACATTTATTCATGCCTTTTTCCTTACTGTGACCCTAAGTTTATATAATGCTTGTCAGGTAGAACCAGCCATTTAAGGCAACCTGAATCTGTATTCCTAAGTCATACTCCCTCACATTGGGTCAAAATGAACTATTCTCCTCTCTCCTTACTGCAGAATTGGTATTTTATTGGTCAATGGGGCTATCTGTGTCTTTTATTCACCTCATAGTAACCTCAGAAAGGCAGTAGCCATGCATTGAAATGTGCACACAGAATATCCTGAGGTAGGCTAGAACACAGGATGCATCCATGGCTTGATAGTGTATTGCAAACACAGATCACAAAATGACTGTAGAATCCTTGCTTTGTTTGTGAAGGAAAGCATTGCCAGTTGTGGTGTGTGTGGTTATTTTGAAGTGTAAATTTACAAAACAGAAAGGCAGAGGACCATCTCAACTATGCAGCCTGACACCTTCTCCTCCCCCTTTCATAGTCTGATGTTACTGTATTTATAGGGAAAAGGTCTACAGTAAAGAAGGCTTTGGCTCGGAATCCATTGTTCCTTTCAGTTTTATCCCGTGTTTCCTTTGGAAAGTTTTGTTTCAGGAATGATGTAAACTCCCAATCAGGGGAAATCAGCAAACAAGAAAAATCCCACTTGAAGACCATAACTAATTTAGTCATCAGCCTTCCCAAGTGAACTACATTATCATTCTTTGGGCATTTTGAAGGACTATGCTTCTTTAAACCTTAATACTTAGAAATGCTTTCATTCTAGACAGATGGCTGTCAGACAGGGGCAGACACTGGTCTCCTTTATACTCCTGGGGGTGGTAACAAGACCAACAGTGGTGAAGAAATCGTTTTTAGTTGCCCACTGGGATGCACTACAGGTAAAACCCGTGCAGGTCTTCACTAGGAGTTGGTTAAATGGCAGGCTCTCAGCCAACCCTTGCCACCTAAGTCAGGCTCTGTAGTGATGTCGCTATACACAAGCCTGTCGGAGTACAGGGTATGTTTGAGAAGCCAAGCCCTCAATGATACCTGGAAGGAGACTGTCACCTGGCCAGGTAGAGCAGAACAATGCCCCCAGATGAAGTACCATGATGATGAGTACCACTGGTCCAGGAAAACAAAGAGTGGTGGACAGGAGACTGGAAAAGGAAGGGGTGTGGAAAGCCGGGTGGCGTGGCACACACCTTTAATCCCAGCACTTGGGAGGCAGAGGCAGCCAGATTTCTGAGTTCGAGGCCAGCCTGGTCTACAGAGTGAGTTCCAGGACAGCCAGAGCTGTACAGAGAAACCCTGTCTCGAAAAACCAAAAAGAAGAAGAAGAAGTAGAAGAAGAAGCCCTTAAACAGCTGGCTAGTCACACCAATCCCTGGACCCACTGTTGGCATTTCTTCTAGGCTCTGCCCCACAGTTACCTGGCAACAGCCAGGTGTGTCTGACTCATGATAAAAGGGGCTGCTTGTCCCCTCCTCACTCTCTTGCTCTCTTCTCTTGCTCTCTTTGTCCTCTGTCCCCTCTCTCTCCATTCCCCTCCTTCTTCTCTCTCCATGTGCTCATGGCTGGCCTCTACTCCTCTACTCTCTGTCTCTCTCTGTCTGTCTCTCTGTCTGTCTCTGCCTGTCTCTGTCTCTCTGTCTCTGTTTCTGTCTGTCTGTCTCTCTCTCTCTCTCTCTCTCTCTCTCTCTCTCTTTCTTTCTCTCTCTCTCTCTGTCTCTACTATCCTATGTTCTGAATAAACTCTATTTTATACTGATCATTGTGTAGCTGGTACCTCATGGGGAAGGGAGACCTCAGCACAGGCCTGCAGAGGTACCTCCATCAAACCTATCCCTGGCTTCTTTTTCCTTTTCATAAAACACAACACTAACTGCTAGAAGGATCCAGGCACAAGACAAAGAATCTTAAAGATCTTGTGCTATCTATTGACACAATGAACCCCATTGAATTTTAAAATTTCTAGTAATCTCATACTGGGGTGTGGGGGAAGGGAAAAGCCCAATCTGGGTGCCAACCAGAGAAAGAATTTGCCTCTTAGGAAAAGATTTCATATAGTTCTGACACCTTAGGTTATCCTGGTCCATAGACCAGGCCATGGTGGGTCACTGAAAGGCAGGACCACACCTTAACCAGGGTTGCTTAGTTACATGTACTTCTTTTCCTCTATTTCAACTAAACATCTTATCAGTACCCTTCTAATAGACCTGGGTGGGAGGCACTAAAGGGGACCCCTTTATTTGTTCCTCTTCGCACTGTGGCCAGATGGATCAAATCTTTCTCTGCTCATTTCACTGTTATTGTGTCTTTAACTGGTATGTGATGGATGGGTGGCTGAGCCTAGCTTGCTAAGATAGCTCAGGCCAGGCTTCTACTGTTAAGTCTCCAGGAATGAGGCCAGTGAGATAGCATAGTGGGGTTAAGTGCTCGCCATCAAACCTGAAGAACGGGGTTTGATCTCCAGGTAAAAAGAGAAAATTGATTTCTAAAAGTTGTCCTCTGAATTCTTCACATGCACCATGGCATGTTCATGGTCAGTCACATGAACGACCAATCAATCATCAATCAGTCAATAAATATCGTCAACATAATTCCTCAGTAGTAGAATCTTTATTCAAGAGCAAACCAAGGCACCTGGTGGATTTCACATGGACAAGTTCTCCCCGCCCACCCCCAGCCCCACCCCTGTTGGATAGTCTCAGGCATGTGTTTTTGAAAACATGCCTGGGCTTCCTTGAGACACTGAATGTGAGGCAGAGAAGGGAGAATGGAGACTGAGATCTTAAAAGAAGGACTTAGAACAATTTCTCGATTTGGGAAAAGCCTCTAGTACTGCTTGCTAAGCCCAGGAATTCCCTGCCCCACTCAGGTCTGGGCTAGAAGTAAATAGCAATGGACTCTTAATTAATGTAGAGCGTTCTTGGATCCTACTTTCTCTGACAGCCTTCCTGAGTACGATGAGCATCATCTCAGACCAGAGCAAATGGATTGTCTTAGTTAACTGAGACCTCATTACTGTTTTCCTCTTCCAGTCCTAGGTGCACCCCATACAAGGAAGGCATCACTACTGGGTCTCCTCTGGAGCTCTGTTCTCTATATGTGGAAGAAAGTCCCACACAGTGAGTGCTCCAAACTGCACCCTGAAAAAAAACTGCGGAGAAGGCAGGACCTCTGAGCATGACAGTTAGTGAAGAATCAGAAGGCTCACAAAGGCTCAGTAAATCTCAGACCCTGAGACCATTTACCTAAGAATTTTCCCAACACAGCTCATAATTCAACAAGCTCTGATGTCATCGGGTATCCTTATCGGAGTAGAATTACCCACACTCACAGCAATGGCTGAGTCACTGTGAAGGTTGAAATAGTTCAGTCTGCTGGAGTGAAGACAATGAGAAATATGAAGCACATCAGTAGGAGGCTTCTATCAAAAATGGTGAAGATGAATACTTCATAGCTGAAGTCTGAGCATAATTTATTATACGTAGACGGAAAGCGCTTACGGTCTACTGATGTCGTCTCTACTGAGAAGGCACGACTTCATTCGACTTCATAAGCAATTACCTACTGCAAATCCCAGTCAATTTACTTTAGTGATGAGTGTATGTTCCTAATTAGCTGTAACACTCATCTGAACATTAACAAAATTCTTTTCTGGAAAAATTACAGGCTGGTGTTATATGTTAACAAGGACATTTCCCTTCTGTACGCAGTTAGTATTGCAAACAGAAGACCTCTGGAAGCATCCACCAGATAGTAAACAAACATAAACACCACACGAGGTAAGATAAGCAAAGGAACGAGAAACACGTGTGTAGTTACCATCGGCAGAGTTGTGTGTAGTTACCATAGGCAGAGTTGTGTGTAGTTACCATAGGCAGAGTTGATCGGTTTGTCCACTGAGGTTTTCACATGACACTGTATTAACATAGATGCTCACAACATAAAGCAAAACTTTGCATGCTTTGTGCATCCTATGAGCTCAATAAACTTTTAGAAGAATTTCTTTCAGGTTCCAGAGATGACTTGGTGGGTAAAGTGCTGGTTGTACAAGCATGAAGACCCCGAGTTGGAGTCCCCAGAATTTGTAAAGCTGGAAGACATAGCACACATCTGTAATTCCAGATAGGAGATGGAAAGCAGAAACAGGAGAATCTCCAGAAGTTTGTGGACCAGCTGACCTGGCTTATACAGTGATGAACAAGAGTAACCACGATGCTCTGTACAAATAAGAATGAGGCGGGAGGGAGAAACAGTACCCAAGGCTGTCCTCTGACTCCACACTCCTACCATGGCATGTACATGCATGCTCCCTCCAGACACTCATACATGCACATGCATGCACGAATGCATGTGTGAGCACACACACCCAAAAACATCATCAGCATCAGCATCAGCATCATCTGCTTTTTAAGTATAAATTTCCTGAGAACTAAGAGCACCATCTATGAACAAATATGTAAGCTGTTGCTTGGGAGCTGGGGGTGACCTTTTGCTTTGGGGCTTAAAGGTGAGCTATATCTAGATAGAGGGAGATTTGTGAATTTCTGTCAAGCTGATCTCACAGCATTATTTATAACATAATTTGGAAATAAAGCTGTTTTAGCTTCAGTGACACCAAAAGTGGCATTGCGTATTCCAGAACAATTACATGGCACTGAGGTGTGTTTCCACAAAATGCCTGCCAGGCTGGCATTAGGTCCAAGCACCAACTGTGCATAATATGCAGTTTGGAATGACGAATTTCTCTAGGCAAAATGACTCAAAAATAGAATTCAGGACAGAAGTTTATCCAGAGGGAAGGATCTTTCAATTCTCAATTAAAAAAAAAAAAAAAGACTCAGTGGGCTGTACTCATAATGAATAAGCGGTCTGCTGTCCAAAGTCACATGACACATGAGTGGTGGCGGCACAGACTGCTGTCCCCCTGATGCCTAGGCTGGAGCTGGGCTTGCACATGCCTCAGCCCATATCAGCCCCAGGCCTTAATAGCTAGAGCAGAAGCAGGGGGTCAGACCATGCTTAGGACAAAGAAAATCTTCTCAGTTCTTACAACAGCTGGACCAAAATGCTGAGTTTTATGTATGAGTCTTTGAATATTAATACCCCACCAGATGCCTGGGTAAGTCTTTATGGCTACTCAGAGAACAGATGTTTGATAAGAGGGCTACTCCACCCAAGACAGGGCAGAAGTAGGAAACTTGAAACTTTAGTGAAATTGGCAAGAAGCCAAATGTCAGCCGTTTCTCTGCCTTTCCCATACAGCAGGAGGCATTTCACACTGCTTTCCCTAATTTCTATAAATCTGCTAAATGATAGGAACCCTCTGCATGCCAAGAGACATATAACATGGATAACAAAATAGATGTCAAGGTTGCTGTATGACAAGAACCAGACTTCGACAGCTGAAGAGAGCAAGTCAGGCCTGGCCTTCGTTCAGCACCAACAGGGGTGCTAGCCAGAACCTTTTGTGATCTTTCTGATTATTTTCTTCTTATTTCATTCTTGAATCATATTTCTTCCATATTTGTTTACTCCCCCAAGAACTCTGGACCATCTCAATAGCCTCTTCCTATTCACACCCCTCCCTCCGTCCCACCCCATCACCCGAAGCCTGGCTGTGTCCTCCAGCCAGCTGAGGCTCCAGAACATTAGAACTCAGGAATTCATTTAGCCATTCAATAAATATTTAGTGGGTGCTAGATATGGGCCAGGACTTGTTTCATACACTGGCATACTATAATGGATGGAGAGTCTCTGCACACCCAGAGAGGCTGACAATACTCAGATGATCAAGAATCTATGCAACTTGTGAGGTGGTGATGAACAATAGTGTCTGGAAAACGAAGTTGAGGGGGCAGATAAAGAGTAATTGGAGGTTATCAATGGTTTTGATGACAAGATGGCATGTTATCAGAGACTATGTGGAGTAGAGCACAAGATATGGGGGTGGAATTTCTACTAAGAGGCAAGTGCAAAGATCCTTGGGTGCTGATTTCTCTTACTCTGTTTTCTCAAGGACAAGCAAAGCAGAAAAAGAGCATCCTCTGTCCAACGTCCTGTACCAATAAAAAGAAAAAGAGGCAGGAGGGCAGAAACCAACAAAGAAAAGACCAGTGGTCCTTAGGAGAAAACAGCCAGAGTGCAGGCTAAACACCTTCACCTGCATCCTACTCAAAGCTGGACACTCTCAGAGGCTTGAATCCAGCATTGTCTGACTTAGATTGATTCAAGTTTATTCCAGTTCCTCCCAGAGCAGTGGTTCTCCACCTGATCCCCTACCATAAAAATTTATTTTCATTGCTGCTTCATAACTGTAATTTTGCTAATGTTATGAACCGTGATCTAAATACCTGTGTTTTCCAATGGTCTCGGGCAACCCGACCCCAAAGGGGTC
>JADRCD010237652.1:0-41461 GCA_019843815.1 Montemys delectorum | reverse complement strand
ACTATTGTCATAATGTTTATATATTTTTCTCTCTTGTTTATATTTATTGTATTCAGTAAAGTTAATTTTCTCAAGCTATTTATTGCTTGCTGCTCTATAATACTGAAAGTAAACAGAAGCAAAAATACTTGAGTTGATGACTTACTAATTAATTTGGGGTGCTATGTGTACACATATGCTTATTTTCTTACAAATGTGACCAGGATACAGCATGATTTCCAATCTCACAAGAAATTCTAAACTCTCATTATATTGCAATAAGTCCACAAATCTCAAGCTTCCAACCCATCAATTGAATCTATGCTTTTACAACCAAGACTTCCTTATTTCTTTTAAAAAGGTAAAAAGATTATCCTGTTAGTTGAATATTGACATTGATATTAGCACAGATTTCTTTTTCTTTGTGGTAACATGAAAATTTTATCTATCTTGAAAGTCTGTATCTATTAAAGAGATCATCAGGTATTTCTCTAAGAAAATTATATGGATGGGGTTTTAGATGGCTGAGAGGTTGTGGCTGTAGCTCAATTGGTAAAGAGATTTGCACTGTATTCATGAAGCCTTTGATTTGGTTCCCAGCCTGTCATAAACTGGTCACGGTGGTATAAGCTTACAATCCCAGCAGATGGGAGGTAGAGCCAGGAGGATTCAAAGTTCAAGGTCATCCTCAAGGGGAAAAAGAATTTAACTTGCTGAGAATATTCTCAAGAAACTATGACAATTAAAGAATGATAGCTGAATCTGGTGGTATATACCTCTAATCCCAGTACTGGAGAGGCAGAGACAGGAGAATGGCTGCAAGTCTGAGGTAAGCCTGGGCTAACAAAGTAAGACCTTGTCTCTAAGTGTGTGTGTGTGTGTGTGTGTTTGTGTGTGTGTGTGACTGAGAAGACAATAATCAATGTTTTCACATTATCTACTATGCTACATTTCACTTTTTGGGCCATTACTTAAAGAGATACCACCTTGGCACATGTAATTGTACACCCCTGTATGACAGAGATGCATTTGTACTGTTGGATATACACTAACATGAAAAGCTCTACAAACAGCCCATTCTTTTTTATTTCAGTGTTTTACTCACGTACTCACTTTCTATTTGGGATCCAGGAATACTGTGATGCCCAGGCTGGCTCTTGGCACCCTGAGTTCATGTAATTTTTTGTCTTAGTTTGGTTTCTATTTCTGTGATAAAGAACGTGAGCAAAATCAGCTTGGGGAGGAGGAAAAGGTGTATTTGGCTTACAAGTCCACACAACCATCCATCACAGAGGGCAGTCAGGGTAGGAACCCAGGTAGAAGCCTAGAGGCAGGAACTAAAGCAGAGACTAATGGGGAATGCTGCTTGTTCTCCTTGTTATCTTCTGCTCTCTTGGCTTTTTTTATATGCAACCCAGGACCCCTGCTCAAGGCTGGTGTTGCCCACATTAGGCTGGACCATTGTAAATCAATCATTAATCAAAACTGTTCTGCAGACTTGCCCTCAGGCAAACTTACTGGAGAAAATTCCCTCTAACTAGATTATTCTAGCTGTGTCAAGTTGATAAAACAATAGACTAGCACATCTCAGCTTCCAGAGGCCTAGGATTATAGGCATACACCTTTATGCCTGACTTACTGCTCTAATTTTTTAAATGTAGTGCACCTTAAGGTTACACGTATGGCCATTTTCAGATAAAGGCTCAATACGATCAGTTAAGCCCTAAGAAGGCCAAAAAAAAAAAAAAAAAAAAAAAAAAGCAGTCCAGACACTTGGGGAAAAAAATAGAGTTAAAAAAAGATCAGGAATGAATCTATATAGTATACACCTATTTGACCAAGCAATGGAAATTTTAACACACAAAAGTTCAAAAACTGACATTTTGGATAAAAGGTCAAGTGGAGTTCAACTGTCCTACCTCTTTAATAATCTCAGAAGAATATTGCAAAGATTAATTACTAAATTTCAAAAAGCACTTTGAATTCTATTTAAGCATTTTATAGAAACATGACCTATTATTTAATCAATTATCTTTCACAGGATATCTTAAGTTTTAAAAGAGATCCATTAGTTCACCTTTTCTGCCAAAGTATATTATTATGAGTATAGCTTTCAAAAAATGATATTAAAAACTTTTTTATGGTCTAACAAGGTTAAAGCAATAAATTGAAATAAGTCTATAAATTAGTAAAGCTTTCCTAGATTTTGAAGAGAAGGGAAGCAAATCTTAATATATATTAGGTACTTTTTATGTTAAATTTATCTCTTTACATTTCTCAGTTTCTCTTAATTATGACAGGACAGATCCATTTGCTTTCATAGCTACTGCTCCTCTTTAATAGAAAGAACACCAGATAACATACTTTAAACTGGAACATAATCAAGAGGATCGCTGCTTTTATAATCATACATTAGTTTAAATACAACTCAGAACACACTGGAAAAAAGGTAAGTCCTTAAGAACAGCAGCTGTCCATTTCATTATCTATACATTCTAACTCTATCCAATGCTGGCAGACCAAATTATGGACTCTTGTCTCCTGTATTTCAGGATGGCCTCGAACATACTACTTAGTCACAGATGACTTTGAACTTCAGATATACCTGTAAGTGAGCACAACTACATTTGTGCTGTTGGACAAGTATTCTCTCAATTGCTGTATCTTCAGCTACTGTAAATATCATTTTAATGTCAAAGACTTTCTTTAAATACAAGCCAGACAAAAATCAACCTACTTACTTACAGGATGTCACCATGTTGCCCAGTCTAGTCTTGAACTTGTGAATCTCCTGCCCAAAGTTTGAGTGGCTGACTTATAAACACCCACCACTGCACCTGGCTGTCCCTAAAGTATAAAACTCTTCCCACGAGAAAGTTAAGCTTGAGATCTGATAACTGGCTTTTTGTTACTGATTGTTTGATTTCATGTGTACCTATGAGTGTTTTGTCTGAATGTACAAGTGGGCACCACATGGATGCAATGTTTTCGAAGACACCAGATGCCAGGGAACTAGGGGGGAAGACAGTCGTGAGCAGCCATGTGCTACTAAGCTGGGAACTAAGCTTGAGTCCCGCACATGAGGAAATGTCCCTAAGAGTGAGCCATCTCTCCAGTCCTCTGAGTAGTTCTTTACAGTGTATTTTACAATGACAAGCTTCTCCAGAAAGACAGTTTAATAGACATAATGCATAGACTTCTCAATGAAATCATACTGTACTGTCAGTGGAACTAAAGCAATACGAGTACCACAAAAGCATGGCATTAGTAATTATGCATATAGGCACAATAATCTGTGAAGAGATTTCAGATTTATTTTAAAATTATAAAGGAATTTTTAAAGGATAGAATATTATGGCAGAGGTGCAGAGACTGAAAAACCCTCAGCATAAACCAAAGGCTATTTTCTAATCACATATTTTCAGTTCTGTTTCCTATAGAAGACTTTGTCTAATATATTTATAGGTAGTGGTTTTGTCCTTTTCTGAGACTTTCACAGGTGAAAGAAAAAGAAAAATAGTCTAGAGATAATGAAAAGGAAAGAACCAACAGAATATAAATCTGCAGCTGAAGACAAATGCCACGTTCCAGAAAAAGTCAGTACAGAATGAACATGGAGATGATGCATGGTTCAGTTATTAACAGGTCAAATTCAAAGGAAAAAATATCTAGGTAATCTTGCAGGAAAAACAAATCATAAAAAGAGAAAAAAAAAAAACCCAGAACCAATGTAGGGATCTCTGCTGAAAAATAAATGAGACAGCAAAAGTAGTAGACAAGGCATGTAAACAAGTGTAATAACTTCAAGTTCAAAGCCCACCTCAGTTATGTAGGGATTCTGTGTGTCAAACTGCACCCCCACCATTACTCCCACTCTTAGGACTACCAAAACAAAGCAAAAATCAGGGAACAACTAAACACCTTCAACCTCAATCTCAATCAAAAAAACCAGAGAAAAAAACAGCTGATAGTCTGAGAACCGATAAGTTACAGATGACTGTCTTAGTCAGGGTTTCTGTTCCTATACAAACATCATGACCAAGAAGCAAGTTGGGGAAGAAATGGTTTATTCAGCTAACACCTCCAAACCACTGTTCATCACTAAAGGAAGACAGGAGTGGAACTCAAGCAGGTCAGGAAGCAGGAGCTGATGCAGAGGCCATTGATGGAGGTTACTTACTAGATTGCTTCCCCTGGCTTGCTCAGTTTGCATTCTGATAGAACCCAAGACTTCCAGTCCACGGATGGTACCGCCCACAAGGGGCCCTCCCACTCTTGATCACTGATTGAGAAAATGCCTTACAGTTGGATCTCATGGAGATATTTCCTCATCTGAAGCTTTTTCTCTGTGATAACTCCAGCTTGTGTCAAGATGACACAAAACCAGGCAGTACAGTTGACCCCTTGTACTGGCTGGTTTTCATCAGCTCTAACTTTCTTATTCATCTCCAAGGTCTAAATAACTTTAAAAGTCTCACAGTATTTGCAAATTTTTACATATTAAAATTTCAATCCCATTAAGATATCTAATCTCTTTCAAAATTTAAAGTCTTTTTATAATTAAAAGTCTCCTAACTGTGGGTTCCACTAAAATAGTTTCTTCCTTCAAGAGGGAAAAATATCAGGGCAAACAGTCACAATGAAAAGCAAAATCAAACTCCAACTGTCCAATGTCTGGGATCCACTCATGATCTTCTGGATTCCTCCAACAGCTTGGGTCACTTCTCCAGCTCTGCCCTGTGTAGCACACACCTTACCTTGTCTTCTAGGCTCCAGATGCCTGTACTCCACTGCTGATGCTGTTCTTGGTGGTCACTTATGGTACTGGCATCTCCCAAACACTGCTGTCTTCTTCTGCAACTAGGCTTCACTAATAGCCTCTCATAGGCTCTCTTCATGGGGCCAAGCCTCAGCTCATTTGCGTGACCCCTTCAAGTCCTGGGTCATCAATTGGAACTGAGACTTCACCTTCACCAATGGCCTTCTGTGGCCTCTCACAGTGCTGAGCCTCAGCTGCTCTTCAGGACCCCTTCATGCCTTCAAGACCAGTACCACCTGGGTGACTCTTACACATTACCAAGTCCTGCTAGAGCATGAGGTACAACCTTGGCTATCACTGGAACACAACCTCTTTGTGCTCTTAAGAAAACATTTCCCAGAAGATGTCACCTCAGTGATGCTGGTCTCTTCTTAATCACCACTAATTTCTTAGCTCCAGCTAAAAAGCTCAATAGACCCAGTAATGCAAAGGTTTTGATTTAGTAGTTGTGGTATCTTGTTAATCACAGTTGATTCTTCAGCCCCAGCTAACTAAAACTACCGAATCTTCACAATCAAAACAGCAATGGCCCTGATAAATGTCTTTATTCTTCCCTCTGAAATTCCACAAGCAAGACCTCCATCTTCTGCACTGTTCTCAACATTATCTTCCAAGTTCCTACACAACATCCCACAGAGCTCATAACACTAAATGGATATTTTAGCCCAAAGTTACAAAGTCCTTCCACAGTCCTCCCCAAAACATGGCCAGGCTGGCATAGGAATACCCCACTCCTGGTACCAATTTGTCTTAGTAAGGGTTTCTATTCCTACACAAACATCATGACCAAGAAGCAAGTTGGGGGGTGGGGAGAAAGGGTTTATTCAGCTTACACTTCCACATTGCTGTTTAACGCCAAAGGAAGCCAAGAGTGAAACTCAAGCAGGCCAGGAAGCAGGAGCTGATGCAGAGGCCATGGAGGGAGGTTACTTACTAGACTGCTTCCCCTGGCTTGCTCAGGTTTGATAAAACCCAAGACTACCAGCCCAGAGATGGTACCATCTAACAAAGGGCCCTCCCACTCTTAATCACTAATTGAGAAAATGCCTTACAGCTGGATCTCATGGAGGCATTTCCTCATCTGAAGCTTCTTTCTCTGTGATAACTCCAGCTTCTGTCAAGTTGACACAAAACCAGCCAGTACACACTTGAGTATCAGAGAGGGAGAGGTGCTCCACAGAAAAATCTAGAACTAGACAGAGTAGCTTTGTGGACAATCATTTCTGTGTTCTGGGAACTGAACCTATATCTTTAAGTATGTGTAGCAATGTGCTCAAACAATTAGCTGCATCCCTAGTGCTACAAGTTTCTTTTAGAAATTATTTATGAGCCGGACAGTGGTGGTACATGCCTTTAATCTCAGCACTTGGAGGCAGAAACTAGGCAGATTTCTGAGTTTGAGGCCTGCCTGGTCTACAGAGTGAGTTCCAGGACAGCAAGGGCTATACAGAGAAACCCTGTCTCGAAAAAATTGAAAATAAAAAAAAAAAAACTATTTATATATTGGAGTTTTCTGTCTCCTTGTATGTATACACACAAGGAGAGGGTATCTGATACCTTGGGACTATAAACATAGATTCAGGACCTCTGGCAGAGCAGCCAGTGATCTTAACTGACAAGCCATCTCCCCCCAGCCTCACAAGTTTTCTTAACACTGGATTCATTTTTTTTTTAAATGAGACCTATTGCATCATACTATCTCATGATTATAAAATGGTAAGTAAACTCCCCTGTCCTGTAGGAACCACCCAATCATCATAATACAAAAAGGTGGCTCCAGATGTTATCAAATGTCCCCAAGGGAGAAAAATTGCCACTGGTCAAGAACCAATGTCATGAATAGGTACTACTCTGGATAGATCTTAAAAAAAAAAAAAATCATAAGAACAAGATTCCAAAGCACAATACCTGTTACAAATAACTGTACCCCAGAATAAATCTTAAGATTTACAATAAACACTACAGCTAGGTAACAGTTAGTACACAAATGTGACACAGACAAATACAAGTACTCATAAGGAGGGCTAAAACCCCGAAACTGCCCTAGAAATTACATATGTGCTGAAGTTAATAGAGAATGTCATAAATGTTATTTTAACTATCTATCTGTGGTTTTTAACTTTCCTACTGCTGTGCCCCTTTAATACAGTTCATGTTGTTTTGACCCCCAACTATAAAATTATCTTCGTTGCTACTTTGTAACTATAATTTTGCTACTGTTATAAATTGTAGAGTAAATATCTGATAAGCAACCCCCAAAGGGTTCCTGACCCACTGTTTATATATTCTAAAAGTGAGGCAGAGACAAGCAATACTTATGTTTCAACTCAGTTTTCAGATATGAAAACAACATTGACATTTAAAATACTTAGATAAATTAATGAGAGTTTAGATACTCCAAAAGAAAATGCTAGGGAACATGGAGGTAAAAGTACAAAGTAGCTAAAGTAAAAGACAAAGAGAAAAAGAAATTCAAAGAAACAAGGAATAGGAGGGAAGTATAGAAAACATTTTCTAATGGTGTGAAGGTAGAAAAGAAAATCTGAAGAACCAATGGCTGAAAAAACCCCAGATGACACAAATTCTAATTCTGTAGCTCAAGGACCTTAAGCAATATTCAAGTCAAGACACATGAAGGATGTGCTAAGATATCATAAAACCAGCCAAACCAGTAACAAATGAAAAAGTATCAAGAGAAAGGGGTAGAGGGGAGGTGGGAGATGTTTCATGTGGAGCGACCAGAGCAACAGCTGTCTCATCAAGAATAATCCAAGGAAGAAGAGAGTGGGCAATGACATTCATAGAATGAAAGAAAAATGAAACTGGCAGGGCAAAACAAGGGTGGCAAAAATACTACTCATATCTAAATATAAAACAAAGATGTTTTCAAACCTGAAAGCTAAAAGCATTTATGACTAATACATCCAAATACAAGAACTTTTCAGGAATGGCCTCTCAGGAAGAAGGGAGTGATGTTGGATAGAAACCTGATACTAAGGAAAAGAAATAAAGAACACTGCAATGGCAATTTTATATATATATATATATATATATATATATATATATATATATATATATGTTTATTTCTCATTATTTGATTATTTTTTAAAGATAATATATAATATATTACTATAATTATACAAAATAGGATAGCGCTTGTAAATATATAAGTAAAATGTGTATTTTATGTTTTGTGGATTACATAGTAAAAACCGTATATAAAAATAGAAGAACTAAAATTACCACAAAATTAAATTAACAGTGGCTACATAAAGACTAGATGAGACAAGAGGGAAATACAGTATTTCAAAGTTCTTACACTGTAAGAAGTCCTATTATATCATTTGAAAACAAAGTCTGGTGAGTGAATGATGTGTGCAATGAAACTCTAAAACAACAAGGAGAGGAAGAAACCGAATAAGACCAAGGTAGAAGAGAAAGAGAACAACGGAGATAAAAGTACTAAATTACCATAAAAGGATAGGAGATAAGTAAAAAATAATGAAGAGTAACAAGAATAAATACAAAGACAATCTTAAACTGAATTATTACCAATACTCACATGTAAAGATATGGTATATAGGTTCCAATTCCAAAGGAAGACCATGTCAAGTTGGATCAAAATGAGACCCAACAATCTGTTTTCCACAAAATATGTGCTTTAAGTGTAAATATGTAAAGAGACAAAGAGAAGAAAAGGTAGCCATCACACCAATAATTGAAACAAAGCCAGGGAGCTGAAGAAGAGCTCTCTCAGGAGGTAAGAATCTTTGCTCTTCTCAGTACCACATCAGGTGGCTCAGGGCCATGTGGAATCTAGGTCTGCAGGATCCTAAGATCTTTTCTGGTCTCCATGGAAGGTTGTGCACAGGTAGCACATGTTTAAATGGGTAACCAACTCCACATTTTAAGTATCTACTGAATGATCACTGCAATGTACAGCATCCTGAGTATATAAAAAGAGTTTTCAAATTGGGCATAGTGTACTCACAGATAATCTCCGCTATAGAAGCAGAAGGAGTGAAATACCAGCCCTTAGCTATGCAGAAAGTTAAAGGGCTACATAAAAACCAAACAGGCAGCAGGGCACTGTGGCTCCCAGCTGTAATCTGAGTACTTAGGAGACTGAACCAAGAGGATCACACTGAGTTCAAGGAGAATCCTGGCTACCTACTGAATTTCAACCTACCTTGGGTCACAAAGTCAGACTGTATCAAAAGCAAGTGAGTGAGGGAGGGAAGAAAGGAGGATGGATTGGCAGACAGACAGAAAGATAGACAGACAGATGAATAAATATTCTCTTTTCTGAAGTAAATCAATATATGAGCAGAAAGGTTTATCTGGCCAATGCAAAGGGCTTACAAACATAAGAGTAACACTAAAAGCCACAATCAGATTGATTAAAACTAAATAAAACAAAGCAGGAATGAGTTGTTTGCAAGCTGGATCTTCAATATTTCTGCAACAGTCCCAACATCCACTAAAACTTAACTAGATCCAGTTCACTGTATAAGCCTTACACTACGCTCATATGTTCATCAAATCATTATGCTTCCAAGCAGGTGCAGTTTCTACTTGATACTAGTTGACACTCTGAAATACAGAGAGCTGTAATTTGCAGCCAGCTTGGGCTACATATTGAGATCCTGTCTCAAACAAATAACCACACTAGAAAAACACACAAAAACAGGCCCTAAAGAAAAATGAAATCGTTTAAAGAAATAGACTAAAATGAAATAATAATGAAGGAAAATCTTGAATTCTAGCAATGTTTTTCTCACAT
This sequence comes from Montemys delectorum, assembly GCA_019843815.1. Lineage (NCBI taxonomy): Eukaryota > Metazoa > Chordata > Mammalia > Rodentia > Muridae > Montemys > Montemys delectorum. Next base: position 31,880 of record JADRCD010237652.1, on the reverse strand, counting down.
AATGGCTGTCAATGTAGTATGACTTTCTATTGTACAATCCCATATAAGCATTTAAGTAGCATATTGTAAAACCTACAGTAATGCACATAAACATGCTGTGGGGGACATTGACACTAGACTGAAATAAATAATTATATCTTCAATAAACACATATTTACAAGATAACTGATTTCAACCACGCCTTCCCAGCTGTTTCAGACAGCTCCGAGAGCAGAATGTTAGCAGCTGTTCTTCCTAGCTGTGTATGACATGAGATCCTACTACCAAGTAACAGGTTATACTCTTGTGTGAGCAGCCATGTTTAACTCATATTACAACTAGGTAATCACAGGTTGATTAATTCAAGAGAAATTTTAGTGTACTTCCAATATTAGAAAATTAATTCTTAACCAATTATTTTTATGTCAGAGAACTTAACTCAAATTATATGCTGCCCTATTACAGATTTAAGAGATTTGTCACAATCAATGTTTCAGAAATATTAAACTAAAAGGTGTCATGCTAATTGCTATGCAATAAATAGCAATCATGATTCTTTTTTAAGCAAATAAGCTCAAACTGTTAGCAGTGCATACTTCCATTACTACTGTTTTCCACAATGCTCATATCATTTATAATAAGTTGCCAAAAATATGTTTGTAAAACTACTTCAAAAGACCTTACGAAAGGGATTTAACAGCACAAAATTCTGTGCGACTGAGCAGTTACTTATAAAATTTCTAAAGTAGTAGACTTGAAGGTGGTAACACAAATTCATACTCATAATGATTATATTTCTATTGCATAATTATAATAATGAATCAAGCATATGCTCAAGAAAAGTACATTAGGGTTATGTAAAGGGCTTTTAAAAAATTAACATATATCAGCAACATCGTCTATCATGTTAACACAGACTCCAAATGTGAGCTGGCACTTACAGCTATGTAGTACACTCTGGCTTTTTCTACCAACAACCAATTCCTCTCCACATCAAGGTGCTTTTCTTTCTTATAACAATTGGCGGCAGCAAGGTTAGCAACAAGGGACCTAAAAACCCAAGAAAAAGGAAATGCATGTTACTTATAAAAGAAGAAAACCTTCAGGTATATTATATAGAAAGGAACAAATTCTTCAAAAGCTGATATTGCTGATCATGAAGAAGAGAACATGTTTGATGCCTTTAAGGCAAGAGACACAGTAACCAGCATTACCTCAAATTATATGGTATGAGTTTTTAAACTCCAAAATAAGGTTTACTTTTAATATATAAATACAGTTCAAAATAAACAGAGGACTAGGTCATTCTGAAATAGGAAATCTACATAAACCAAAATTTCATTTTTATGATAGAAAAATTCTTAATAAAAATATGACCAATGAACTAAAATAGACTAATTAAATGCTTTTAAGAGCCCAATATGGGATTAATTTCATAAATTACACATATAAACATAGATCATATTACTGTGAGAAATGAATTTGCAACTATTACATTTTAAGGAATGGAATCAATTAGAACAAGTTTCTATAGCTGAAAACTCTTGGGCAGGGTTATTTTATAGCTGGAAAATTTAACCAGCATACTAGATTTAAAATCTGGCTATTAAGCGCCACTGAAATAGCTTAATTTTAACTCAACAATTCAACTTAATGAAGTAAACTATTTACATTTCACATAAATATAAATCCTTCATCCAGATTGGATTTATAAAATTATTTAGCATTTTTCAATATTACTAAAAATTAAAATAGTAAGAATTATGCTCTAGAGAAAAATGACTTCATCATTTGAGACTTGGGATATTTAGTTCCTCCATCTAAGAGAAAAGTTTCTCTTCCGAAATGATTTTCCATTCATCCTTATCTTAATTTATTCCTGAATTTGGAATCTGTTTATATTGAAATAAAAATAAGAATCTATGAGAAACCTCAACAATACACTCAAATATGAATCATTTGAATCCAGATATATTAAAAAAAAATCAGTGCTATTCCTTTAATTTGGTGTCAGTGATCGAATCCACTCCTAATTTATAAACAACCTAATAGTGATGTAGGAATTTTTCATTAAAACACATTCTTGCTAATTTTTATTTTAATTTCAAAAGTATATTTGAGTTCTAAGTTTTAATTATCAGAAGCCAGCAGAAAGATAAATCTACCAATTCTGTCACATTCCAGCACTGATATTGTAGAGTGCCCTGCCCACTCCCCAGCCCCCAGCAAGAGTTCTTACATCTTTTTTCTTACAATCCAGACTAGGTCTCACCTATCCCATGCTGAGTCTGCAGGCACAATATACAGAGGATGGCATTAAACTTCTCATCCTTCTGCTTCTACTTCCTGGGTAGGGTACTAAGATTATGGATAAGGGTTATCACAACATGTTTATGCAGTGCTAAGAATAGAAGCCAGGTTTGTGTATACCAGGTTGGTTCTCTACTAACTATGGTAAGTCCCCAGCCTCATTCCCATCTGAACACGGGTTACCAAAGCCATAATACTGGTGAGCAAATTGAGTTTTTGACATCTGTAAAACCTAATAATTGTTCAAACAGTAATTTAGTATATAATGACAATTTAACAATTTTATTCTAGCCTTTGTGATGTCAGAAAGAAAACTTGACCCATTTATTATTAACGAAAAAAAACATACTGGAAAAATAAAATTTCTTTTTGGAAAGCTGCAAGAGACAAAGCTCTAAACAAGTTCATTTGAGTAATGGATATCTGAATATATAGAGAACTTGATTTGAATAATGAATAATTAATTGAGAAGTGAAAACTATCCCCAAATCTCTCTCTCTCACACATACACATACACACCACCACCACCACCACCACCACCACCATCACCACCACCACCACCAAACCACATCAAAGGAAAGATCTGAAAATTACTCTGGATCCCTTATTACTCTCAAAAGTTATTTTTTAACTATTTGTCCACAATGGTCCTCAGCCCCCAGAATCATGTCAGGTCCTACTATGATTCTGCTGGAAGCAAGCTGGAAGCCAAAATAAAGAACGTGAGAAAGGGAATTGTCCTAACTTTCTATTTGCTGTGATAAACATCATAACCAAGAAAAACTTGGAGAGGAAAGGGTTTCTGTGGCTTACACTTCCAGATCACCATCCATCACTGAGGGAAGTTAGGGCAGGAACACAGGCAGGAACCTGGAAGCAGAAACTGAAGCAGAGGCCATGGAGGAACATTACTTACTAGACTGCTTTTGAAAGCTAGATTTCTATACAACTCAGGACCACTTGCCTAGGGTGGCACTACTCACTGTGGGCTGGATCCTCTCATATCAATGGTTAATCAAGAAAATGTGGTGCTGGTGAGATGGCTCAGCGGGTAAGAGCACTGACTGCTCCTCTGAAGGTCCTGAGTTCAAATCCCAGCAACCACATGGTAGCTCACAACTACCCTTAACAAGATCTGACGCCCTCTTCTGGTGTGTCTGAAGACAACTACAGTGTACTTATGTATAATAATAAATAAATCTTTAAAAAAAAAAAAAGAAAATGCTCCATGGAGAGACCTATTAGATAATCCGAAGGAGGCAGTTTCTCAATTGAGGTTCCTTTCTTACCAGCTGACTCTATCTTATGTTAAACTGAACAATCTTACAACAGGGGGATGGGTCAGGATATAAAAACAGCACGAAGAATGAAGGGCAAATTACATATGTATAAGTATACGGGACCCAGCCAGGCATGGTACACCTATAATCATGACACTGTGGGATGTAGAAGTATCAGGATAGACACAAGTTTGATGTTGGTTTGATCTATGTAGCAAATTCCAGGCTAGCCAGGCCCTGTCTCAAAAATCAAACAAACTAAAGCAAGTACAAAGAATGCAAATATTGGAGTGGATTAAAACTTAAGGTAGGTAATTTCTGAGAACTCTAATAAAATGGTAAGAAAAATGGTGATTTTCTTTTTCTCATGCAAAGGAGAAAGAAGGCTCCATTGGTATGGTGCTAATAATATTAGAATGCTGCACAGCTACCAAGCAGTAAGTAAGACCAGTGCATGGATGGCCCTGAGAGAGACAGAGATTGATATAAAGAACTTTTTACTGAGTAAAATTTGTAGATAGGAGGGCTGAGACTAACAGTACCAGCTGCCAGCTGTATAGATTATTTTGCTTTGTGACCCATGCTGCGTAACTTTCCCACTAGGGTCCATGCTACAGTGTTTCTGCTGCATATGCAAGATTCGGGCAATAGAAAGGGTTCGAAAGAAGCTCATGGCAAGATGAAGATCTTGTCATTCAAGCTCTTTCCATGTCTGCCTGGAAAAGTTGAGGAAAAGACTCCCACCTGGTACGTAGCATCAGGGCTTCTCTGATTCATTTTAATACAGTGTATTTGACGGTGAAAATGACATGGTTAGTCATTCTGCAGCTCTGTGACCTGCTCTGGTTGTTTGACTCATCTCTTTTTCTGAATGCCTTTTGTTTTCTCTCGATTTCAAGAATAGTAGCACCAATGATCCTCTATTGCACAGTAACCCAAGGGCATACTATTATTGTAGTGTGATACCACTTCGCCTTCTGAACACTAAAGGGACTTCTGAAATGTAATAAGAAAAGATGGGTGTGTCTTCACCTCTACTTTCAACTGCACATGCAGGTTTTGACTGTGTAGCTCATCCTGGATATCAAGCTTGTGATTCTCCTGTCTCTGCCTCTGAAATGCTGCAATTCTATAGGTGTGAGCTGAGACAGCCGGCGTGAGTGCTGACTGAGTGGTCCATTACAAGACTGGTGGTGTTTAACAGTGGTGGAAGCCTTGTGACACGCATGCTTCTATAAACAGATTCCCATATTCTGTTATCAGGTTATGCTGACAAGATCATTTTTTCTCTTCTGATGTGAGTTCAGCAAATTACATGATGTAAAATCCCAAACACAACATTTTCTTTTCCTAAGCTTAATTATTCAAGGTAGAGACTAGATTAGATAATCTCAAGCTTTTGCTTCGATATACCTCATGAATTCAAAAGCAGGTCTAACTAAAAACTAGCTTAAAAACACAAAAGGTGCGCCTGTGAGGTGGCCGAGCAGCTAAAGGAGCCTGCTTGATGACGGACACCTGATCACCTGACTTCAATCTTAGGAAGCCATAATAAAGGCAGTAGGGGAGGCAGCTTCACACAAAGCTGTCCATTGGCCTCCACAGTCGTGGGACAGCATGCACACATACCACACAAAAACACCATCAGACACATAAATAAGTAAACAGAATCTTGCTAAAAACAAAACAAAACAAGAAACAACGAAAAAGGAAGCTGGCCCAAAGGCTCACTCTTGGGAGTCCCAATATGTGGAAGGTGATGGTGGAAAGCCTGCCAAAAGTCAGGGCAGCCTGGCCTGCAGTGTAAGACACTATTGCAAATAAACAGGAACTAAAAGTAGACAAAATAATGACATCCCACACCAGTGACAATGCTAAGACCAAAACAAAACAAAATAACAAGAAAACCAGACAACAAATGCTGGTGTGGATGTGGGGAAAAGGGAATACTTATTCACTGTTGGTTCAGCTACGATGGAACTCAGTGTGGAGGTTCTTCAAAGAGATGGAAGTAGATTTACCACAAGCTCCACCTATAATACAGATACAGACACTGACACACACACACACACACACACACACACACACACACACACACAAAGGAGTCCATATCCTACTACAGAGATACTTGCTCATCCATGTTCACTACTGATCTACTGACAAGACCCAGTGAGTAGAAATGGCTTAGGATCCATCAAATGGTAAGTGGAAAATGAAAATGTGCTATATTTTTCAGCTGTAAAGAAAGAGAAAAAAATATGAAATTCATGGGTAAAAGGACGGGGTTGGAAATAATCATTCTGAGTGAGATGAATGTAACAGAAAGGGTTAAACAAGAAGGAGGATGGGAGAGCTTAGTAGAGGAGGGAGTCTAGGGATGTATAACTAATATACATCCTTTGAAACAGCTGGATGGAAACTTACTAGTGTAGAAGTTCCCAAAATATATGTACTTATATAAATGAGTTTAAATAGATTTATCTTACCTTGCCAAAGGCTCAGGAACCATCAAGAAGGAGGAGGTAGAAAGACTTTAAGAGCCAGAGGCAACATGTATGGAAAAACAGATTTCATGGATATGACAGAGTTGTTACACATTTGAACTCACAGTGGCTATAACTGTATGCATGTGACCTTCGCAAGATCAACTGAGCCACAGTTCAAGAATGGGCTGGAGAGGGGCTCATAAAGTCCCAGCCTTCGCTGAGAAGCCACTGGTAACTGATGGTTGCTGGGGAGGAAGAGCCAGTCTTCTTCAGGGATGTGGTCCCAGATATCCATCTCACAGTAGCTACCCCCATTTGGCACACATACAGGTGGCACTGAGTGGTTTTCATGGGTTTACAAAACAATGTGTGGGCTGGAGAAAAGGCTTGTCGCTCTTACACAGGACCTAGGATTTCAGTTTCTAGCTTGCACACAGTACTTCACAACAAATTACAATTCTGGTTCCATGGGATCTGATACTCTCTTCTGACCAATATGGGTACTGTACTGGCTGGTTTTGGGTGTCATCTTGACACAGGCTGGAGTTATCACAGAGAAGGGAGCTTCAGTTGGGGAAATGCCTCCATGAGATCCAGCTGTGGGCATTTTCTCAATTAGTGATCAAGGGGGTAGGGCCCCTTGTGGGTGGTCCCATCCCTGGCCTGGAAGTCTTGGGTTCTATAAGAGAGCAGGCTGAGCAAGCCAGGGGAAGCAAGCCAGTAAGAAACATCCCTCCATGGCCTCTGCATCAGCTCCTGCTTCCTGACCTGCTTGAGTTGCAGTCCTGACTTCCTCTGGTAATGAACAGCCATGTGGAAGTAAGCCAAATAAACCCTTTCCTCCCCAACTTGCTTCTTGGTCATGATGTTTGTGCAGGAATAGAAACCCGGACTAAGACAGGTACCAAGTTACTTTATATACATATACACAAACAGGCAAAACCCTCATACACATACTTTTCAAAAATCTAAATTTCAGAAACTGCATGTAAGCTTTCTCCTGCATCAGTAACAATAACAGAGCGGAGCACGAAAAGTTGTGAGGCAGAAACTGCGCATAGCAGATGGGCTGGAGAGGAATAGGGGGAGTGGCCTGTATAAAACACATTACATACATGCATGGAATTCTTAAATAGTATAGAAATTAATTAAACACAAGGTTAAAGATGACATGAGGTAGGAGGGCTTACTGAACATTAAAAATGGTTATTAAAGTGAAGTTAAGTTCAAACTGTTTGTAATTCAGGTTTTGTCGGTGCGGGGAGGGTGCTCCAGGTTGATAATGACTTACCTGTTGCCACCAGTGATGCAAGCGGCACATGTTCCAGTTGGCTGCTCGTTCTGCTCATAGTAATGAGCATCCACATGTGCGTCAGCAGCTTTACGTTTCAGGATCTCCCCAAACTTATCTATCCCAATGCATCCAAAAAATGTTGCTGCTTTGTGTGGCTCCTGAATCATCCACTGAAAAACAGCAACATAAATGATGGGTCAGAAACAGAATGGATAGCTGAGGACTCTGCCACAGATGCAGGCATAAAAGAGATGCTTTGTAATGATGATGAATGGAACTTCAACAGGCACATTGCTGCTTAGAGTACCAACCTTGACAAAACAGCCGTACACACCTTTCTATTACAAGAGGGACAGGTACAGAGTGGACTGCTTCAGTAGGTAGACATAGAGTACCGGTCTTTAGAACTCAGAAGCTTAAGTTATATGGACTTTAAGTCAAATGCTGGCTATTTAGAGGGATCTCAAATACATGTCAATGTACAGAACACAGGCTAAACTAAACCTCACAGCTGTGCTCCTGTCTCAGCCTATTAAAATCTGGGATAGCAGATATGAGCCACTATCTTGGCATCACTTAACCTTTCTACAGCTTGCTTTTCTAATCTGTAAAATGGGGAAATGATTAAAAACATGCTTCATAGGGAAGGTGAAGATTAACTTAAATAATGTAAATCAGTGTATGTGCAAAGCTGAGCATAGTATCCAACACGCAATAAGCAACACTTTAAGCTGTGGTAATCAATATTTTTATACTTCTTGGAATATTTTATACATAAATTATGCTAAAACATGCTCATTCTTAATTACTGTTTAAAATGGTGCCTCAGAATGGTGATGCATGCCTGATATTCCAACACCTGGGAGACAGAGGCAGAAGAACCAGGAGTTAAAATGTTCAAACTTGCAAACTGCTTAGGTTCTATGAGCCTGTCTTAAAAAGAAACCTCTCTCCACTCCAAAAAAGAAAAAGTGTTCGGAACTGGACAGAGGGTAGATGTCTAAGTACTTATCACAGAGAGTATTTACATATGACAGGCTGTTACACATACTCACTATGGTTATTGCTAAGCGAGGAAGGCCCACGGGAGCTCAATACTGACCAAATCCCAGTACTGGTAAGTGAGAGGCTTAAGACGCACCACTATCTGAAGAGCCATTGGCAACTGATTACTGCTGGGGTGCAATAGTCAGCTTTCTTTGGGGATGCTCTCTGAGAGGCTACCCACGATCTAGTAGCTAGACGATACTACAACTATGCGTGTACAGACAAAAGAGAAAGAAGGCACATGAAGTAAGAGCAAAAAGCGGTGGTGGAGCCAGGGAAAGAACTGGGGGATATTTGCTGCAAAAACATTATATGCATAGATGGATATTAAAATTTTGTAAAGAAAGACATGTTAAAACTCTAACTACAAATATCTCATCATGTCATTAAAGTGATTCTTATGAATTTTAGTATTTTCCTTGTAAATGATTCATAATGGATTTGAACTCTTTAAAGTAGCTCATGTCCCTGAGGCTTCTCATACTTTATTGGTGATTCTAAAGAGACCATTTCTTTTTATTTCAAATAAAGTTGTTAAAAATTGTTTATATAAGTTGTATATAAACTAAAAAAAGTACCAACACAGGAGGCTGGGGAGATAGCTTAGTGGTTAAGACCAATGGCTGCAGACCCAGGTTCAATTCTTAACACCCATATTGCAACTTACAACTATCTATAATTTTAGTTCCAATGTATCATGCCTTCTTCTGACCTCCACAGGTATTACATGCTTGTGGTGCACAAACACACATGAAGGCAAAACACTTATACATATAAAATACCAATAAATAATAAATAAAAACAATATATATATTGAAATACTGTGTATATTTGTTATGGATACAAGTACAAACAAGTATATAAATACTAAGCATGTGTAAATATATATATACAGAGAAACAAACATGTATGGATAATGTATAGGAATACATTTAGAGATAAAGGAATGGAGATCAGCAAAATAGTAACAGAAAACCATTACTCTTTCTAGAGATTTATCCTCAAGATGCACATGCAACACTACAGTTGTAACTATTTATTTACATTTTACTTACAATGAAATAATGTTACAAACAACAAAGTCTGTGCACAGAAGACTTGCCCAATAAACTAGATGAACCTGTTTGAGAGAACTCCATATTCACACACAAACCAAGGAAATGGTGAAGAGACCAATCCCTCTGAGTAACTCTAGCCTTGGGAGGGAGAGGCAAGAGAGTGAATTGGATTCTGTCTGGGGAAATAGGATGAGTTCAAGGCCAGCCTAAATTCCACAAGGAAACCAGTCTTCAAAGTTTAGACATCTATCTACATGGAGAAAGGCTTCAAAACTCCACCTCAGCAACAAGCCCCCATACAACAGCAACAAAAACAAAACAAAAAGGATCCATGTGTGTAGACAATTCTCTAGGCTATCTTGTGAAGATAGAAAAGTTATAAAAGAGAGAATTTAAGAATAAAAATATCATGGGAAAGGTTCCGGACATGGAATTTGTCAATATTTTCTAAGGAATTCAAACAAAAAAAGAAGTCAAATAAAGCAAAAGTAAATAACTGTGACAGCAACAAATGAGACCTATTGAACTGCAAAAGGAATGATCAATAAGGCAAAAGGGCAGTTATGTATCTGACGAGAGGTTAATATCCAGAATACTAACAAACTTCTAAAACATGACAATAAAACAAATAACCTGAATGAAATGTGGCCAAAAGGGTTGAACGGGTGTGTTTCTAATTATCGAAATGGCCAACGAGCCCATGAAGATGCTCAACAGTACTAACCATCTGGAAAAAACAAAACAAACCAAACAAAAAAAAAATCAAATCAAAAACCCAATTAGACGTCATTTAACACTAATCATGACACTAAAAAAAGAGGAGAAAATAAGAAGTGTTAGTGTGGATGTGGAGAAAGTACCCATGCGTTGTGGACAGCTAGAAAACAAAACCATAAAAGCATACATACAGGTGTCTCGGATACTAGAAAATAATAAGCAGGGCCTCTGACAGAGGGGACCCTGATGGGACCTTGACATTACATGCACTACCAGGATACAAGGGTCTGACTGCTTCTCTCACTGAAATTAGTATACACCAGTAAGCACCAAAAGAAATACAGGAGAATAAATTGTGAACAATTATTTCAAGGAATAGTAAGTTAAAATTATAGTAATCCTTAAAATTCTGGCTACATATATCCCACGCATACTTCAGCAATGCAAGGAATAATAAGGAATCTGCATAAATACTTTAGAATAAAAATATGATAGTAAGTATGGTGGGATATGTTTGTAATCCCAGCACTTGAAGTAGAGGAACATCTGGAGTTTAAGGTCTTCTCTGGCTGCATATAGTTTCTAGAGGTACCAGAGCAGCATTTCTCAACATATGGGTTGTGACCCCTTTGGAGGTCAAATGACCCCTACACTGGGGTCACACATCAGATATCCTTTATATCAGACATTTACATTATGGTTCATAACAGTAGCAAAATTATAGTTATGATGTAATGACAAAAATAATTATATGATGGGGAGGGGAGGTCACCACAACATGAGGAACTATATTAAAGGGTTGAGAACCACTGTTGTAGAGGATAGAGACTGTGGGGAGTCTGTCACCTAGCCTGAATGGGACATTTCAGTGACACTTGCAGAAGTAACTCTCCCCCAAGCTCCTATAAGTAAGCCCTATGAACTCTTGGTTTGTCTAGCTGTACTCTGATGGAATCATTAGTCTGATCTGCTGTTTGTCGTTGGTATTCTATCTGGCATGAACAGATGTTTATCTATGACTCCCAAGGAAGGTAGCACAATAATGATACATGGTTTCAATGCAATCCTAACCAACGCCTCAATGGGATGCGTAAGGGGAATGAAGAAGCTGATCCCATAATTGATGAACTATAGAAAAGGAGCTAGATGCACAAAAGATAGGACATGCATCACTCTGAGAGATATCAATGCTGTAAAGCCTACATTCGCGGCGTTGGTTGCGCTCATCCTTTCTTTCTTCATTTTGGTTTTCCGAGGCAGGGTTTCTCTGTGTAGCCCTGGCTGTCCTCAAACTCAGAAATTCGCCTGCCTCTGCCTCCCAAGTGCTGGGATTAAAGGTGTGCGCCACCATCGTCCGGCACAAGCCTACATTCTTTAATCATAAAATATATGATCTTGCAAGAATACTGTAAGAATCAGAAAGGCCTAGCTGCAACAGAAAATGTAGTTGTCATTGGTACAAATACTGAATTAGTTTAATGGAACTTAAATAATAATAGAAACATCAAGATGTTACTACAAAACATCCAGGAAAGATATTAGTTACAATGAAGAGATAACAAAAGGTTTCCAAAGATATGTGATATCATCGATTGTCTTTAAAAGTTATGTCTGACTCTTAGGAACTGACAATGAACTTCAGAAAGGCATATAGCACAGCATACAGTGTATTTTATGAATCTAATTATGGTGTTCCTAGTTCCAACCAAAAATTCAAGTTTTCTAACAGGTATCTCGTGGGTACTGCAAACCCCCACAGCCTGAGGCCTAGATCACTCTTCCGCACGTTCGCTCATCACTTCACCTTGACTATTAAGTACAGCCTTTTATTCGCAGAAACAAATACATTTGTTTTTGCAAAGTACTTATGAAGGCAATAAAAGCAATGTACCGGTTTAATACTACAGGGGAAAGTTCTGAAGGAGTGGTTCTTGCTGTGTCATACAGATGTCATTGTGCTGTCCTTGAAACGCTAAACTATCCTGTGGAAGGAGCCTTGTTATGAGTCTCATAAACATTCAGGGGACTTTGTGTAAGTTTGCTACAGGATCATAGTGGGCCTACAAGGGCAGAGCTTGGGAAGCGAGGATGTATGTTAACAAAAACTAATAAAAGCGATAACTAACGGAATATGAGAAGTGTAATGATGGAGCAACTGTTTAGGAAGGAAAAATATAGTGGGAAATATAGGTATAGGCCAGATGATTAACTATCACTATACAAAGGGTAGGCATCATCCTGTAGGTGTAATAAAGCACACAGAGGTTTCTCAGCAAATGAGTGCGATTATAAGAGCCCATGCCTTATTAACACAAGGAACCTGACAGAGTAAATTTACAACCAACCTTAAGTAGGTGCTGAATAAATGGCATATTGAGCTTCACATCAGGAGTCTTTAACAACACATTCAAAGATTTCTATTAATATTAACTGCACCTTTCAGATGAATTCTATCTTCACCCAACTGCAATATTTAGGGAACTATAACTGCCGACGATGCCTGAGAGCCAGTCACTTTTAAGATAATGCCATATGCTTTAATTTAATTCATACTTAAATGATGAAGAATGACACATAGACACTAAGATAGTAAAAAGATAAGCCAGACACAGGAAATTTAATGACAGAAAAACCAGGAGGCATTTCAGGAAAACTGAAAAGGACAGCTGCAAAGAAGAATGGAATGTCAAAACTGGGGAATAGGCCAGGCGGTGGTGGCGAATACCTTTAATCCCAGCACTTGGGAGGCAGAGGCAGGGGGATTTCTGAGTTCGAGGCTAGCCTGGTCTACAGAGTGAGTTCCAGGACAGCCAGGGCTATACAGAGAAACCCTGTCTCGAAAAACAAAAACAAAAACAAAAACAAAAAAATGAAAAAAATGGGGAAGAGCAGTAAGTACCCATCAGATGAAGAACTGTAGCTAAGGCTGAGAGTAAGGTAGGCAGGGCGGCTCAGTGGGCAGACATACTCCAGCCACCAGTGCACAGGCTTGTTTCATGTAGAATGGAAACATATTCATATATATAATGTTTCCCCTGTGTATGAGAAGGTTACGTAACCATTTCAACTGTCAAACTCCAAGACATTTCCAGCTTCTCAAAAATATGTCCTGTTAATGTACCCATTGACAGCCCCTCAACTCTCATCTTCTAGAGGAAACACAACCACATACTTTTTAGGCATTCCCTTAGATTCAGCTTGATGTCCCCCAATCTACTATATATTGAGGGAGCTCCCTAAAATGTTCTCTCCTCAGCAGACCAGGCCTTTAACACAAACAGCTTCATTACAGAACCGTGAGTGAGCCAGCACGGAGGTCGGCTTCAGCATTCCATTTTGATCCCTTCCCTGTTCCTTCTATGTTCCAATTTAGAATTCCATCTACTTCCCTCCTATCCTTTCTCTCTCCTTTCCTCCCCCCACGCATGTATCTCTGTAACCCAGGCTGGCCTGGAACTCCCTATGCAACTAAGGATGACATTGGCCAGGTAGATTTTCCACCTTCCAAGTGCTGGGATTACAGAGCACACACATTTTCTTGATGTGTGCAGCACTGAGCTGCATTCCAAGCCTTTATATCTCATTCTTTTAAGTAAACCTGTTCCAAAGTCTATTCTGGATGCTGATGTTGGGTAATGCTACAGCAGATTCCTTATTATTATAAATTAGTTTTTCTTAATGAATTTTCTTGTTCCATACACTTTCTTGGATCAGCTGAAAGACCTGTGGTTTGTGTTTCCAAATCTAAATGACTACCTGCTACTTTCAGTATGATTAACATTCAATAAATACTAAGTGAATGAACAGGAAAGATGGGGTTATCTGTTCAGAAGGCCTTTCGGTTTAAGAATATACAGAAATTACAGCAGAAGTACCGTACTGCCTACCATATAAGATGTGCATAAGAATGAGGGGTTGTACCACACATGGGAGCAGCAGCACACAGATGGAGAAAAGCAGCTGATCAAACCCAGAAGATATGACAAGCTCTGAGCTGACATACAGTGGCCTGAGTCCTGGCAGGGCACTGCAAGACACAGCATTGCCACACTGAGTATTTTAAGTTGAAGAAATTTTTAACTTTTCCTCAAATGAGAGGTACATTCCTTTGGAAAAGAAGAAAGTAACATCCAGGTACTGAAAAGGAGGGAGACTGAGATGCACAGAGAAGTCTTGTCAAGTTTTTTGATTTATTAATTTTTGTACAAATTCCTTTTTCCTTTATCATTTTCCAACAACCTCTTATGGTTCATCAAACCTCATGTAAAAACAGCCACATCTGTTAGTAACCGCTGCATCGGTCCACATTTCAACTCTGCCATATAATACTCACATCGATTTAATCCCTCTGTTAATGTTTTGTTGCAAAGGCCCCAAATAGAACTTAGAAAGCAGGAAGGACAAGTTCCCCTTAGCTTCAATGGTAAGTAAGAATCGGGGCATACAAGTTTTTAAAGGAAAAAGGAAGAGTTAAGAGTGTGTGAATAAGGGAGGCAGAGGATGGTGGACTAAGAAAGCTAAAACCCAGTATTCCAGAGAGGAGTTTCCTACTTTTTAATACAAAAATATGAAGATGAGTTCTTATAATAAAAGTATTTAATTTCTTCTAAAAAAACAGTGCTGGGAATGATTAAATGGCTCACTGGGTGAAGTTAATTTAGCAAGTTAACATGACTTCCAGCCTGAAGATGTGTGCTTAATTTTCAAAAAGCCCATTAGAAGCCCACTGAAAGTTATTCTCTGACTTTTCTATTATATCATGGCATGTGCTCACTCAAGGAGCCACGCCCAAACAATCGCATGCAAGTGCGAACACGCACACAGAGTAGTTCTCTGTCTTTTTAAAGACCAGTATGGGTTTACTTTTTTAGTTTGCTACAGAAAACAAAGTATACTGAGTGTACTGTAGATAGAGAAGACACTGATAATACAACTATTTATGTAGAGTCAGTGTTCAGTATAGGACCTGGCAATAAAAGCTGACAGAACAAATTTTAATTATTATAATTACTACAGTTGCAATTACACTATCAGCATCATTAACACCACCATTATTTCTTTTTTACTTTAAAGGTTACTATTTTGGATGTGCATGGTGACCTTGGGTGTTTGTACACGCATGTATGTGGAGGAGGTCAGAGTACAACTTTAGGCATCCGGTTATCTCTGATCTTTAAAC
Source organism: Montemys delectorum (assembly GCA_019843815.1). Taxonomy (NCBI): domain Eukaryota; kingdom Metazoa; phylum Chordata; class Mammalia; order Rodentia; family Muridae; genus Montemys; species Montemys delectorum. The sequence goes on along the minus strand of JADRCD010237652.1, from coordinate 16,530 downwards.
AGGTTCTGAAAATTGAACTCATGCCATTAGCTTTGTATGGTAAACACCCTTAGCCACTCAGTTACTTCCTACTCAGAAACTTGGCATTTAACTTTGGTGTGTTTCTCAGAAGAGGGTTCAGAGACTGCATGAAATTACTACAGGGAACAGCTATTGACAGGAGGAGCATGGATGGACAGAGGGAATACAGACAGAACACAGAAACCCAGGAAGGATGGTTTCTTCTGTTCAAACAACACAAACAAGGTCATAGGACTGTAAAACTTAACAAGGAAAATAACTTTTTTACTGAAAGAAATTTAATCTCATTTAAAAATACTATGTCAACGATCTATTTTTAAATATGTGTATACTCATTTGTCTCTGTGAGGTTATGAGAGAGTGAGTGCCGGTTGCTCTTGAGGTCCAGAGAGGGCATCTGATCACCTGGAGGAGGAGGCACAGGTGTTTGTGAACAGCTCCATCTGTGTGCTGTGAATTCAACTCTGCAAGAGCAATAAGCACTCTTAACCAGTCAGCCATTTCCCCTGCCCCTAAATTATGATTGTCAACAACAGCTTAGATCATCTGAAACTTTCACTGAATTAATAAAAGAGGAATGAACAGAAATAGGAAGCCAGGATTTATCCCCAAAACATAATGATGAAAAAAGCCAAAACAAACAAAACAAAAAACAAAAACAAATCAAAACAGAACAATAACAACAAAAGTACACCATCTGGTATGGCTGTGTGGGAAAACCCTGGTAATTAAAGTCCCAGTCTACCATGTCCAGATACATCCTCTGAGCTTGGCACAAAATGGAGGACTCCCTTTACCAGCAGGGCTTCCCCTTCTCCGACCATGTCTGGAGAGCCTGAACGCCCGACACCTGGGGAATGTCAGGGAGCCTTGGTGACATTACAGGTTCAACTTTCTTTCTCCAAAAGACCTGCTCAGCAAGCACCTAGAATTCCTGGGAAGCCCTTCCATGAAAATGAGGCATTCTTTGGTACACTAAGCTATATTTCCACCCTGGAAATCCCTACCCCTTCCCAACAATGATATAGCCCTTGATTCACCCCAAATAAAGTTGAGCTGCCTCTCTGAAGCTGATCCCGGAAGTCTGTCATTTCTGTCAGACTCAAGGTCCACCCGAATCATGTTCCTCAAAGATGTTCCCTTTGTCCTTGTGGGCTGGTAGCCAACAGCCTCTGGGGTGGTGGGGAGGATCACACAGCTGCAAGTTTTATTAAATCCCACTTTCACCAGAATCCTTGAAGCATCAAGATTTCTACCAAGAGGGCAATACAGCTTTCTATATCTATCCTTCCAAGATTTACAAAATGATCCCTACCACTATTTTTTGACATTACTTTCTTGCTTGTACATGATGAAGTTCTCTTTTGTTAAGATGAATCAAATAGAGATTGCCTAAGGCATGTATTGTTTTCTTTAGAATCAGAATTCAGAACAGTACTTTCCACAATCTAGCTGAAATTGCTCAGTCCCTTTACACTGTTAAATCTTGTACTATGGAGAAAATTTGGCTTTTTTGTTCGTTTTATAGGGTGGCCCTATGTGTAGCACAATCTAGCACTAAACTGACTATATAGCCCAGGTTGGTCTCAAACTTGTAGAAAGCCTCTCTGCTGAGCCTTAGGAGAACTGGGATGATAAGCGTGTGTGTCCTGGCTTGACAGTATCTTTTATGGAAGGGACACACAAGCAGCTTCAAATGAAAGGAGATGCTGGGTAACATTAAATACACTAAATCCTAAAGGTTTTTTAATTTTACTACATACTTTTCCCAATTTAAACGCAATTATTAAAACTCATAATTTTTTCATTTATATATTGAAAATATATAAATAATAATTGCATGCAACAACCACAGTTGTGAGTTAAATTACTGAGTATTTGGAATGGGCTGTGCCTTTTCTAAGAAATGGGAGGCCATTTCTTAGTCTGCATCAGGCCCCCAGGTCAATGGCTGGGATCACAAAATTTGAAGTTTGAGTACTTAGTATGTGCTGTGTGTCATGATGGTGTTTCATGTATCCTCTTAGCTCACTGAACCTGAACACTAAACAGAAGGTCCTCGTGCTTAGTCTGTGTTAATAAGTCAATACTTAGAGAGGGGAGGATAGCGAGTGGGCATGGCTGACTTTAAAAGTGTCCAGCTAATCCTCACCCTTCTTATAGAGAGTGAGGAAGTGTGAGGAAAATCCTCGTGGGGCTGGAGATAAGGTGTTTAGGAGCACGCACTGCTTGTGCAGAGAACACATGTTAGGTTTCCTGCACCCACATCAGCCAGCTCACAACTACCTGTAACTGCAGGTGCAGGGGATCTGAGCCCACTGGCCTCTGTAGGCACCTGTGGGCACTTATGTGCGCATACTCCTCTACACTACTAAAGAGAATAGAAGTTAGCACACTGAAGGAGAAGAAAAGCACCCTGGAAGGAGCAATACCAGACCTAGAGTGCACAGCAGGCCTGGGAGGGAGTATGACTTTGGGCAGGTAACTCACTCTCTAGCCTCACAGGCCTTAACCATATGCTCTAGGAAATTATGCTGGTCTAGGGATCTACGCTTACAGCTATACAAAATCCAGAAAGCTATCCTTTATGTAAGATAAACCACTGTAAAAATGGATGATGGCAAACAACCTATGGCAGCTAGGACAGGAAATGAAGAAAGGGTTAGAGGAAAATAAGTGGTCTTTTGAAGTGAATATGTCTCTAAGAGGCATCTGCCCAGAAATCCGGCAACATCCAAGGAAGCAGGTAACTAGCAACCAAGGAGAGAGAGGCAAAAAAGAAAATAGAGAGGAACCGAGACATCCTTCTCCTTTACTATTTCTAGCACACACTTTATAAAAAGCAAAACCCCAAGGCAGTAAACACCTGCTCATCAACACCTATCAGCAGCAACATCAAAAACATAAGGCAAAGGTCAAGTCAAAGTTTATTGACAATGATGAACTATGACAGTCTCTATTAAATTACCCCTTCCTTCAAGGTGGATGTGATCAAAGCAGCAAAAGATATTTTCATTCAGTCACATAACAAGCTATTTGTCGAGATTGAAACATCTGGTCAATATCTCCTAACACTGCAATTTCATGCACAGTTAGCATTAGGGCACATTTCTCCTTTTCTTACAGGGTCCACGAGAGTGGCACATATGGCTGATCATTTCATTCAGAAAGGATTCAATTCGAGGCATTACACACAATCGCCTGTGCTTTATGGTGTTTTAAGTCTACCTGCCATCGTTTTCCCTCATCATTGCCGACTGCTGTTCTCTTCTACTATAAAAGGCTGTAAATATGACAGAGCACTTAAAGCTTAACAGCTTTCCTGAACCAGGGTGAGAAAGCATTTATGACAGAGAATCTATAGAGTGCCAAGTCATTTTCTATGATCAAGAAGACCAAAGACATTAAAGCATTTATCATCTTATTTAGCAAGTATCTAGTATAGATTAGTAAAGTAATTTTTATTTATTTTTAAAAATTGTGTCTGTGTAGTATCCATGTGAGAACATGTGCGTGTGGAAGGACTGTCTGCATGTATGTACACATGGAGGCTAGAACATGACAGAGTGTCCTGCTGTATTGGTGGTCACCTTCCTTTTTTGAGACAGGGTCTCTCACTGGTCCCGGCGCTTGACATTTCAGCGAAAATGGGAAGTGAGCCATTGGGAGTCACTTGTTCCTAGTCTCCCAGCCCCGCTGGGTGACAGATACATGCTGCCTGCTTTTATGCAGGTTCTGGGCATCTAAACTCAGGTCCTTACACATTCACAGCAATCACATTACCACTGAGCCATATCACCAGCAATAGAAATCAATCCAAATATTTGACTTAAGACATAGTACATTTATGAGGGTATTCTTGAATATAATTCTTGAGTACAAAAAAATAACATAAAAACAGTGACATAGAAATTTACATTGATTTTAGGGACAATATGATGGCTCAGAGGGTAAAGTACCTTATTACCAAGCCTGATGATCTGAGTTTGATACCTGAAATCCACAAAATGAAGGATCAATGTCCTCAAGATATCCTCTGACCTCCCCACATAAACATCACAAATGGGAAAACACACAGAAATGTGAAAAAAAATTAAAATGTAATTTCACTAGGGGTACTCGGAATATTTTCAGCTGATAAGAAACAATCCTCTACTAGAAAGAATCAGGATGCCACAATTTTATCAGTCACATATGCTGAAAATTTTCCACTTGAAATTCATGCATTTGTTGCCATGGTAACAGAGTCCTTTCTTGAACACTTACAGTAGCAAACCTGAACTCACACCGTAGATTTCTCTCTTTTCTTCCCTTCCTTTGGGATTATAGCTTCAAGAGAGCACTGTGCAGGGGATGGGGCACATCCAAAGCTTCAGTTCACATTTCCTTTGACATGTTTCTTCACAGCGTGACTGTGTAAGGACAGTTATTTTCTAAAACTTAGGGATTTGTCTTAACAATGGAGGGGATTTGAATGAACAAATATTCTTGTGGTAAGAGCCACTCGTGACCATCTGACAATACTAATATGAAATGACTAATTAGGAAAAGAAAATATCAAAATGACAAGGTTGAACTGACATCCAAGTTAGAGAGTCCTGGACTACAATTCGGCATGTAATGTAAATATTTTGTTTGTTCATTTGTTCCTTAATTTAGTCAGCTAATTCAGCCTGATGACATTTACAGACTGTGTTCTAGGGTTAGGCACAGTGTTGTCATAGGAACCCACACTATGAGGCCTCTTCCTTATGTCATGGAGATTCTAAATACCAGACAAAGCAAAGAAACAAAAGCCAGGCATGGTGATTCGTGCCTGGTAGCCAAACCAGTTAGGAGGCTGAGGCACCATGACTGCTGCCAAGTCAAGGCCAGCCTGGCTAACATAGCCTGATCTGATCTCACAGTACAACCAAAGGACATGAGAAACGTCTACACGGGCAAAGCAGCGGGCAGCTAAGCTTGAGGACCTGAGACCCAGAGGGATGGAGAAAATTCATTCCTGCAAGCTGTCCTTTGACTTCCACACATGGACTGTGACACACACAGGCACACGCACACAGAGGCTTGCAAAACAAACAAAACTCAAACATTATCAATCACAAGAATGTGTGAAGTGGGCTGGCGAGATGGCTCAGCGAGTAAGAGCACTGACTGTTCTTCTGAAGGTCCTGAGTTTGGGCCCCAGCAACCAACCACATGGTGGCTCACAACCACCAGTAATGAGATCTGACACCCTCTTCTGGTGCCTCTGAAGACAGCTACAGTGTATTAAGGTGGAGCGAGCAGGGCCGTCCTGAGTTCAATTCCCAGCAGCCACATGACGGCTCACGGCCATCTCCACAGCTACAGTGTACTCATACACATAAAATAAAATAAATCTTTAAAAAAAAAAAAAAGAATGTGTGAAGATACTAAGTATGAAAATACTGCTAGGGCTTAGCTTACGCAGGAGGCAAGCCAAAGGAAGTAAGGTAGACATAAAATATGTAAAAGAGGGAATCATACAAAGAATGAGTTTAAGGAACTTCCTGAACCAAAAGAAGGAACAGTGTTCTTCTTTCTTCAAAGTTAAACAATGATTTCCCATTAAAATAACTGAAAACCAGCAGAACTAATGAAATACGAAAATAAGCTAGAAAAAAATCCCAGAAGGTTCTAGGTATGTGGCCCTTGCTGGTATGGTAAGAATATAAATTTTATTCATACTGTAATAGGATGCCAGTGAATGATTTTAAAGAACCCCAACTTATCAAATATCAGAAAGGATTTGTTTTGCTATTTCATGTAATAGGATTACAGAGGAAGTGAGGGTATTAGTCACATTTCACATCTAGTCTGACAGAAAAGCCTCTCAGCTTTATCCTTAAACTATTTCTAGATCTCAACTGTTTTCCCTTAACTCCACTGTCACTCTCCATCCAACCTACCCTACCTTGTCAACTCTATTGTAACAGTTTCCAAATCTCCTCCTTTCAACTCTAGGTACATACTGATACCCCTACCCTTTAAAAATGGGAGAGCATGCCATTCATCTGCTCTAAGCTCTGTAGTGCTGCCGCTCAGCAAGAGACAAGAACCACAGAAGTCTAGGAGGCTCTTCCAGAGCTCTAAGTCACCAGGACTGGCTCTCAGCCTCAATTCCTTCCCCTCCTCCTCCTCCTCCTCCTCCTCCTCCTCCTCCTCCTTATCATCACCATCATCCCCATCATCCCAATCATCACCATCATCATCATGATCATCATCATGACAACTGTATGATGATGGTTCCAACTGAACTGAACTGCAAGAGCTGACTGGATAGTCACTGAGTACTGTGCATGACTTAGACTTCTCTAAACTCTTTATCAGATCACACCAGCTGAATATTTATGCTATAAAACGTTCCTTTAAATTTAATACTCCCATGGTTTCTTTCTGCTGATTGTCCCCATTCCTTATCATGTTTAATTTATACCCCCTGAGAAATGGCTCATCAGTTCAGTGAGATTGCTGAGGACTGGAGCTCAGATCCTAGCACACAACAGACCAGCTATCTTGAAAATGACTGTAACTCCAGCTCTGAGGGATCCAAGACCTGGCTTTACACTCAATTCACACTCAACTACGCACATACACATGTTCTCAGACAGAAACAGAAATGAATAATAAATGAATAATTTTTTGTAATTGTATGTGCTTGTGTGTTTGATTTAGTGTCACTGCAATGGTGTGGAAGTCAGAAGGCAACTTATAAAGCCTGTCACCTCCTTCCATCTCCCTGGCCCTCAGGATCAACCTTTTAATCTATTTATGTTTACAACCACTATATATCATCTTCTCCCCTAACAAAAATTTGAGGTTCATGAAATTAAGATTTTTTTTTTATTTACTAACGTATCTCAGCTTTCAGCACACAGAAAATGATTATGTGATGAATGATATTGCCTGAAACACTAAAAATGAGAAAATATGTTTTAATAGGCAACACAAACTTACCTTGATAATATCTATCACTGCTGTAAGATGGGATCTTATTACACAAGAGTGAAATATTATGCTAAATATCAGATGTTTACATTACTGGACATTGCATGGGATCACTCCCACTGTCAAACAGCATCGAGACCTATGCAATTCTCTATTCTAAGGCAAGGGATGGTATTAAACTATTAAAAAGGTATATGTAGAATGTCACAGTCACTGAGAGACAAAGGAAGACTAAAGATATAAGCAACAAGGACAATACAAGGAATAACTCAATCACCATTAGGAGCCCTGTGAAATTGTCTAATTTTATTTAAAAATATAGTTTTTAAAATATATGTGTATGTGTGCATCACAGGCATGCAGTACCTGTAAAGAGCAGAAGAGGAAGACCAACTCCAGGTTACTTAGTATTATAGGAAGGAAGAAGGATCCCAAGTACTGTGGATTCCATGGAGACAGGAAACAGAGGAAAGAAAACCCTTCATGGAGGCAGAACCGACATGTCCTGGGGCTGAGTTGCTAAGGTAGGGAAGGTCTAAGTGTAGCTTTAATGTCTCTAATACAGTTCTATGTGTGATGTAAAGAAGCTGTAAGAACAGAAGAGCAGGATGTTGTGAAAATCCAGAGAAAGGTGAGATGATTTCAAATGCATAGAAATATAGGAGTACTTATGCAGATACAACTGCAAGAGAACTGGAGAATTTGTAGAGCCAGACAAAAGTCAGAGGGAAAAAAACCAAACCCACAGGGAAATAGTAAATCTCAAAAGGGGGCTCTGTAGACCAGGTGGAAAACTAGTCAGGAAAATCCATGGGCAATGCAATGTACACAATACTGAGATGTTGCATACTTTTTCTCAATACGGATGCATCGGCTTTCATAGCCCAAATTCACACTGATGCTTAGAAAAAATGAGGGTGACAGACAGGATGAAGTCCTATTACAATTCATGGGATTCTTTACAACCATGTGCTCACATGAAGACATTAATTTTGTAAGAGGCAGTAAAAATCATGGAGGTTTACTAAATATTGATCCTCAAATGCACATTCAGAGTGGAAAATGGGACCTGAGAATGAAGCACAATAGTTTCCTAAGGAAAAACACTCACAGGGATGAGTTTCTAGATGAGGAGCTGCTCTCTCATGGAAAACTATTTCTATTTGAAATTATGACTGGCAGGCAAATGATCGTTATTCAGACTTAGACATTTGGCAGACATTTTCTTGGATAAGGAAAAAGTAAGCCTTTCACTTAAAAAAAATACTGTCAAGGTTTATTGCTAATAATAAAACTGGAGCTTTCATTTAAAAATGATAACCATGTAAAAGCCACATCTACCACAACGAGATTCTCACCATTAAAGACTTTTTACTTAAGATTGGTAGTAGTACTGTCAAAAGAAATACTTTGGAATATTATCAAGATATACATAATGAAATGAATAAAAAATTTACAAAGGAACAATGTATTATGGTAAGAAAAAGAATTACATAAATATAAAATCTAACTATATGTATTAGATCATATAAATATATAAGTTTAATAGCTTTTCTTAGATAGTTTACATGTTCATTTAAAGTGAACAATTCAATAGTATTTCAAATAGCCAGAGTTGTGCAAAAATCACATAAAATTTATATATTAGAAAATGCTGTTAAAAAAAAACTGAAAAAAAAAAAAAACACTAAAACAAAGACCAAAACAAACCCAAAAAATCAGATCTTAATGATCGCAATCCAAGCAATTTACAAGACCTGGTGAAACACCTACTTTCTGTCCCCCAGAATATGATTCTTCTAGATATCTCAAAAAAAAAAAAGAAATCAAAGTATAAAACATATACCTTGTAACTGAAGTGGCCTCTTTGCTTTAGTATAATTTCAAAATTCACGGACCCAGAATGTATTTAGTCCTTCCTTTGTTAGGGATATGAATACAACAGGTTTTGTTTATTCATTTAATAACTGATGGTCACATGAGTTGGTTTCGTCATCAACCTATTACACATAGTGCTGCTATGAAAATGTGTGCAGGCAGAGAAGGAGAAATAGGCACAAAATCCCATTCCTAACAGAGAAACTATTTGTAAATAATACATGCAAAGAAGGCAAAATAAGTTTTCTCCAATGAAGTATCACTGGGTTATATCACCCACACTCCAAAGCTGGCCTCATGTTCAGTAGTCTGACACCACAAAAAGTTCTACATATTGTGTGTGTGTGTGTGTGTGTGTGTGTGTGTGTGTTGGTAGTGGTATTTAGGTGTGGTGGGTTTTTGTTTTGTTTTGAGAGAGACATAAAGAATAGAAATTGCGGTGATTAGGGAAAGAGGAAAATTTTCACCTGGGAGAGAAATTATGGTCAAAATATACCGTGTGAAAATTTTCAAAAAAATGAACATTTTTTAAAATTTTCAGTTTTAAGTGTAGTAGACTGCTAGATATATAGCAACTCTATGTTCAAACACTTAAGCACTACCTAAGTGGTTTCCAGAGAAGCTATAACTTGTAACAGACATTCTCATGAGCAGTGTATATGCATGTATCCGTTTCTGCATAAGCTTTTCAAAATTGCTGTCATTCTGATTACAGATATACAAAGCTATCTTGTTTCGGCTGATTTCAGGTCCCTTGATAGCCTGTGATGCAACCGATCCTTCTATGAGCTTACTTCTATAACTTCTTAAAAAGACAAACCTATTCAGAATCTTTGCTTTAGAACTGAGTTGTCTTTTCATTGAGTTCTAATAATTCTCTATATATTCAATTAAAACATAAAACAGATAGGAAAGAAAACATTAAAATTTGTCTTTTTACGTGGGAGGGTGAGGAGGCTCCTGGTGACTGAACTCAGAGCTTCCTTCTTCTTAGGCAGGTTCTCTAACGCATAGCTATAACTCTAGTACCAGACGGTGACGAACCTTATTCAAGCATAAAAACTTTTTGTGTGTGTGCTGTTTTATTTTCCTTTCTTTTTTATCATTATATTAAGTATCTTTTTTGCCAAACTCAAGATATTCTAAGTATCTTTGGGGAGTTACGTCTTTTACCTATTTTGAGTTAATTGCACACATGCCTTAAGGATCCAGCTTCACAGACAGCTGTCCCAGGACCTTTAGTTGAAAAGACTATTTTCCTCTCTCACGGTAAATGTAATGTCTCCCAAGGACTCAGGAGCTTGAACACTAGATCCTCAGCTAATGGGACTGCTTTGGGAGACTGGGCCCTTTCTTACATAGAACTGGACTAGAAAATGCAGGCCACACCAAATCTTCGAGGGAGGAGCTACCCTGATGCAGCCACACCTACACCTGGGAAGTGTCAGCCATGTTCCTACCACCCCACAAGAAGCTGCTTCACAATTCATGTTTTGCTATGATGTATGATTTCCACTGGAAAGTCGCGCAAGCTCTTAGTCCTTTGTTTTTCGCATATATTTTGTCGAAGTGAAAAGAACAGTAAATAATATAAAACTTTTGTCAAAAGTCAGTTTGCCATAAGTAGGACAACTTATTTCTGGATTTGCAAATTAAACCACTTGTCAGAGTTTTTATCTTGATGCCAAAATCATAATGTATTAGTATCGACTGATAAATCAGGAAGTGGGAGTCTTTTTCAAGATTTTTTTTTTGGGGGGGGTGCTATATCACAACTCTTGGTATCCGTAGAAATTTTAGGAGCAGCATATCAAACTCTTCTAAGAAATTAGTTGGGATTTTGATAGAAGATGATTTGAGAGAATAGCCATCATAAAAAAATTTAATATTTTAAAACATGAACAAGTGATGTCTTTCCATTTAAGTTGACCCAATTTCTTTCAGTATTGTTCAGTTTCACAGCACATAAAATTTACAGATCTTTTGGTAAATTTATTAGTAAATACTTTCTTCCTTTTGAGACTATTTTAATGGAGTTCACTCATAATTTCATAATTGGTCTTTTAACTGATACTACCATAGATCCAATTGATTTTTCTGTTCTTGGTGTTAAATCTGAAAATTAGGTTAATTCTCTTATTCATTCGAGTAACTTTTAACAGCATATAAGCTTTTGTAGCATGCAGATGTTTCCCCAAACTAAATGTTTTTGTTTATTCAGTTAAAGTGTATAGTTAGAAGATTTTAGGCAGACACATAATTGCCCAACCATCAGTAATCAACAGGAAACCAGTGAGCAGTACCAGTCTCTCCCCAGTCTCCCATCACTCCTGATGTCACACTGATGTTTCTAACATGTAAGCATAACACATAATACATGTTCATCTGTAAACTCCAAAGTCAGAATAATACGTAATTATAAGATATGTCATTTGCATTTACTTTTTAACAACTCATCATGTATAAGTTAAAAAGGAAATAACATGATCAAAAACTATCAGTAACTTATACTATTTACTAGTATTGGTACACTAGCCTGAGGCTAACAACTTAATATATCTCCTGAATATAAATTCCAGAAGACTATGTTGAAGTCAATCTATTCTTAATCACACATATTCCAAATTCACCTCCAATCATAATTTATTGGCACAATGGTGTATCAAAGAAATTATAAGAAGACTCTCCCATTAAAAGGTTCAAAATTGTCATTTATTAAAATTTAAAAGACTGAGTCTTAATATTAAATTGTGAAAACCCAGTTATACCAGCCTTGGGCATATACCCAAAAGATGCCCAACCATACCACCGGGGCATGTGCTCCACTATGTTCATAGCAGGCTCATCTGTGATAGCCAGAAACTGGAAATAACCGAGATGTTCGATAACGGAGGAATGAATACAGAAAATGTGGTTCATTTACACAATGGAGTACTATTCAGTTCTAAAGAACAAGGACATGAGTTTTGCAGGCAAATGGATGGAACCAGAAAATATTATCCTGACCGAGGTAACTCACACTCCAAAGGATATGCATGGTATGTACTCACTAATAAGTGGATATTAGCAAAAAAAGTAAGGAATTTCTAGGATACAGTCCACAGAATTCAAGGTTAACCATTTCTTATGATATTTCAAAGAGGCAAGCAGAGTGCACAGAAGTAAAACAACTAAATATTTCTATTGCTCTGAAGGTTTATAAATCATTGCAAAAACCATTCTTGAGAATTGGATTTACAACAGTGTTAAAGACTAAGTCAACTTACAAACTGAGAATAATACACCCACACACAAACATGGCCATTGACAAAAACCTATGTAAAGGTTCAAAGGCATTTCAGTGGAGGAAAAGGAAACAACCCTATTCTTTCAGTGGATTTATTAAGACCCTAAGGTTCTTTCCAATCAAGTCCATGAACAACAGAGTTTAAATTTGCCATTTTGGCCTGGCAAGAGAGGTAGTTAACACATTTGAAGCTCTGAATTCATAAGTCCATCCATAATAACTAGATATCCAGAAACAGAAAACTGACTATTGGAGGTTAAGTCTGAAGGGAGAAGAGAGTGGTGAAGGAACGTCTTCATGGGCATGTGGTTTTCCACTGGAGAGTTCCGTGTGTGGTGGGGTGACACAGGAGTGCTGCTTTAACAGCACAGTGAATATAGTGACTGTCACCATGATGTATTTCACGTACAATGAATTTTATATAAATTAAACAATATATAAAAGAAAGCCAAGGTTGTTTTTAGTCTAAATAGCATACACTCCATACTATCCGACAAGAGTAATATAACAAAATTTGTCTGAGATTTTCGGCACTGACTGTAGGACTGTCAGAGTAGCTGTTGGAAATACAAAGGAAAAGTGCCCAGTAACAACATAAGTGGATAAACTGCAGCAAAGGAGAAAGGAATGTCAAGAAGGGTTGTTAGAAATGGCGATCCCAGGGTACATTTTTACATGACTGCTGGGGAAGCAGAAGACATCAAAAATCCCGCCCATGGCTTTCAGCTATGTAACAGAACTCAGCAGAAAAACTCGGGCACCTTTTAGTAAGATCTCAAAATGCAATGACCTTGGGAGAAGATGTAAGGAAGAAGAGGAATGTTGGCAGAGCTGGAACAGCAGGGACAACCAGCCATGAAAAAGGATGGAGATGAGGCAGGAAAGAGGAAACCACAGAAGGAGAGGTAGCACAGAGGAGATCAAGAGAAGAGGCTTCAGTAGGGCAGTGGGGTCCACACTGACTGACATTGCAGACAAGCCAAATGGGGCAAGACTGGAGATGATGGATCAGTAGTCTTGGCATCTGAATAGTCAAAGAGGGTCCTGCCAGCTGGTTTCAGAGAAGGTGTGAGAGCAGCAGGGTAGACAGGAAGTGTGGACCACATTTTCAAGAAATTCAGCAAGAAGGGAAAGAAGGATGAGGCAACGCAGGAGAGGTGCCTTCTTGTCTAAGGTGATTTGAGAACATATTTATAGCAAGGCAGTGGCTGTGAGGGAGAGAACACAGCTGAGAGGAGTTACCAACTATGAGAAGAAGTTACCAACTATGGTTCACATATTAAGGAGCCAATCTACTCCTAAAATACTGGACAGGGGCAAGAACATCAAAGTGTGAACAGAACAAAGTGTGAATACATATTATATATTATTTGTCTCAATAACTCAATGCTTACAAAGAGAAATTGAAAAGTTGTCTCCCATGAGAGGAATAGAAATCTGAGCAGGAATAAATTATGATAATAAATTCTGAAGGAAATAAGGAAGGAGGCTGAGGACAAGGTTTTTATGACACAGGCACATGTCAAAGGCCTGATCGCCAGCTTGTGGCACTATTGTGAGGTGGCTGGAGCTTTAAGAGGTAAGATTTAATTGAATGGTCACTGGGAGGGCTTAACAGAATGGTGGCCCACATTATGCTCTAAGCTTCCCAGCCTTTCCTCTTTTGCTTTCTCTTCCTAAGTTCAAACAGTGAGACACCATGTGACCAGCCCTCGGACAGAAACCTGTATGTCCGGGACACTAATTTATTCTTTTGACTATCTCAGGCAGTTCATGACCTGAAAGGAAGGTTAAGGGTTGTTTCAGTATGAAAAAGTTTCAGAATGGAAAACATTTCGCTCCTGTAATGAACAATATGACATTAAGCAAGGCAGTTAGAGAAGTTAACAGTTTTCCACCTCCTATCACAAGCAAATATTGACTATGTGTGTATGAAAAGGTTTCTAATACACAAGTATATTCCTGACAAAGGAATCTGTGGTTTTGTATAAAGTATATCTATATTTTCAAAACATTCAACTATAGTTTTCTGAGCACAAATCTCATCATATAATCTATATATGTCTGACAACAGTCCTTGAAATGAATGAACTGTAGTTTTGAACTAGGTACAGATAACTTTAAATAAACTGTTTCAAATTGCAGCATTAAAAGCCTATATTAATGTACAAATAAGGACTTTCCCATAAATGTTCCACAATCACATAAGGAATAAGTTCAAATAAGAACTTATGGATATGAATCAATTACATAGAAGTAATAAAGAGATCCAATTTTACATCCATTTTGAGATAGAGAACTTATTTTTGAAATTTTGATTATAAACACATTGTGAATTAATTCTAATATTTTATCTTGCGTTACAATGTTAAGTATTGAGAAAATGTCCTATATATATATATATATGGAATATTACTAATGTTACTATGATGGGTATTTCACTGTCAACTTGACCAAACCTGGAACAGGTCTGTGTGTGTGCCTGTGGTGGATTATCTTGATTTCATTAAGTGCTGTAGGAATGTCACTCAGCACAGCCAGCACCACTCCCCAGTCCTTATAGTCAAGAAAGGGAGCAGAGGAACAGATGTTCATCACTACTGTTTGCTGAAGGGGATGCGGTGTGAGCAGCAGATTCAAGCCCTTGATGCTTTTCTTCTTTGCCATGATGGACCGACCCTGAACTGTGAGTTAAACCTTTCCCCTGTCAGGGTATTTTACTACAACAACAGGAAAGGCAACTAGGACAACTAAGTGGATGCTTTTACACTAACAATTAGGTTGTCAATTACACTTAAGTACACCAGTGCATACATCCAAAGCTTGAATTCAATAGTTTCACTGGGAGTCTCCCTCTGCCTATCAGCTTTTGAGTTTAACATGCCAGGATAGGAAAAATGCTCATTAGTCAAAATCAAAAACAAAAAATGTGATAGCAAATATTTACTTTACAGGTCTATGCCAAATGATAGTCATTGCCATACTTTCTAGAAATTTTATCTATGTATGGTAGAAAGCATAGAAAGAAACACAGATTTACAAACAGATGTTTCAAACTGCAGTGTCAAACCAGAATCCACGGGGGTCTACTAATTCCATTATCTCTAAGCTATCTGATGAGGTTAAGGCAGCCACACTGTGTCCATCATTAGCTCACATCTCTATCCCCACTCCAATGGAGTAATGCAGCAAGAGATGGATGTTACCAGCATACACTGTGAATCACAGCCAGGAACTCTACCTTCTGCTGCTGTTCTGTTTTATTCCAAAGAAAGAGGTGACTCATTTCTCTAAAATGTAAGCAAATCTTATGATGGTGGTGGTGGTGTTTACATATATTATATACCTGCATGTCGCCAGGTAAGAATGTGCTAATAGCATTACTTTCTGGGATTTCTCCTTATATAAACCCAAGCATTGCAAATGCCAGGACTTTTTTATTTGTGAATTTTTTAAGACTATGCTTGAACGAAGAACAGGATGGCCTTCAACCCAGACTACTTGCCTCTGCCTCCCAAGTGCTGAGATTAAAGCCTGTGACACACCCACTGTTAACAAAAGTATAAGCTGTAGTGATTTCAAATTCATTCTTCTCCTACAGCTAGCAACCTCTTCTGCATATTGTACCTCCTGGTGCTACCACAACCAGTTGTAAATGGCTTTGTTTAGAAAATACAGACTTTTGGGGAGCACAAGAAATCTATTATCTAATTACCCACAGGGGTAAAAGGGAATAGGTGTAATGTGCCTGAGAGTTCTCTAGCATAGAGAACAACTACTGAGACTTTATCAGTGAAATAGGATTATTTGGGATGTTTCAATCCAGAAATAGTTTTGCTTCCCCTAATGCAAAATGACATCTTAGTAAATAGGTGTCTTATAGAAACAGTATGATTCTAGTTAGCCACTTGTATACTTACTTTCAAGCTCTACCATGTTACCTAGTAGTAAAAGAGGTTATCTGGGATTAGAGAAGGGCTCAGCAGTTAAAAGTACTTCCTGCTCCAGGACATAAATTAGGTTACTAGTTCCGAGATGGGGCACCTCACAAATGCCTGTAATTCCTGCTTAACAACAAATACAATTTATTTTTATTTGACATGTATGCATATTTTGCCTATGTGTATGTCTGTTCAGCGCATGCATGTCTGGTGTTCAAGGAGCCCATTAGAGCCCATTAGGATTGACCATCTGCATGCTGGGAACTGAATCTGGGTCCTTTTACTCTTAAACATCAAGCCATCCCTGTAGCATTTAAGAACAAATTCTTAAGAAAATAAAATAGAGAGAAAATCTGAGTTTTAAGTATAGTTAAAATTAGAAGTGAATAGTGGTACAACTCAGTGGTAGGGCATTGCCTAGCATGCAGGAGACCC
>JADRCD010237651.1:0-26526 GCA_019843815.1 Montemys delectorum | reverse complement strand
GAGGGCAGAATTTGGAACACAAAAATGACAGAAATGAGCTCATACATTTTTACTGGTTCTTCATTTTTTTTATTTTATTTTTTTGTGTATTTGTGAGCAGTATGGGTGTCATGGTGCAGATATGAAGGTCAGAGGACAACCAGCAGCGAGTAGTTCTCTCCTTCCACCATGTGGTTCCAGGGGACTGAACTCTGGTTTTAATCTTGAGGCTTGGCAACAGGTGCCCTTACACACGAAGCCTGTGGCTTCAACAGCGCACAGTGATAGGTTTCATGATGGCATCTCCAAACAGTTTATTTTTATTCTTTAAATGTTATGTGCATTGGTACTTTGCCTCTGTGGGATGTGCCCAAGGAAGCCAGAAGAAGGTATTAGATCCCCTGAAACTGGAATCATAGATGCTTGGGACTCACCATGTAGGTCCTGGGACTCAAACCCAGGTCCTCTGGTAGAGCAGTCCGTGCTCTTAACCCCTGAGCCATCTCTCTGGCCCCATGGGGTTAGGTTTTGATGCTCCTCCTTCCATACTCCTGTCCCCACTCCCCTGCCAGTCCCCTGCCTCACCCCACCCAGTACCCCTACTTTTGCTTTCAAGCTACCCTTATTCTGTCTTCCTCCCCCATTCCCTTAAGACTCACCCCACACACAGTCCCCTTTCTAATTTTAAGACTGTACAGATCAGAAAGTAGACAGTAGGTGGTGGAACCTTAGCCTTGCCAGTCATAGTGGCTATGGGACAGCACCATGCGTCTGAATGAGTCTTCTGAACTGAGAGATACAGCAGGACAACATAAACTCCCATGAAGCATGAGAAATGGAGTGGACAGGCTCAGCCTTGCCTAACTTCACAAGAACGCTTGTCCTCAGAAACAAACATAGCTTCTTTCTCGTGGATAAATGTTTAAATACTTAGACACAGAGTGCTTTCTTTAGTGGAAATCTCTTAGTGGTAAATCAACACATGGAAGACTTGTGCTCACAAACCTTGTGACAGCCAAGGACAGTGTGAAGTGCTCACTAGAGCAAGCAACTGGTTGGGATTTCTTGGGAATGTAGAATAGTTGCTTCTTTTGAGCCTAAAATTCTCCATTCACAAGCTAATATTTAAATATGATTAACTAAGTCTTTGCCTTGAGTTCAGATTTTGCTTCACCCTCAGCATTTAATACTTATCCTAGATGCTGTAATAAAGGTGATCAAAGATATGAGAGGGAGAGGCAAAGAAGAACAACGTCAAATATAGAATTCGTGACGTGGAACTGTAACATACCAACATTCCAAGGCAGAGGCAGGCAGGTCTCTGTGAGTCCAAGGCTAGCCTGATCTACATATTGATTTCCAGGACAGCCAGGGCTATGTAGAGAGATCCCATCTCAATAAGCCAATAAAACAACAACAAATAATTATTGACATGTCTGGGGAGACGGCTCAGTGGGTAAAATGCTTTTGACCAAGCACGCAGATCCGAGTTTGGATCCTGTGTAAAGCTGAATATGGATGTGTACATTTGTAATGCCAGCGCTGAGAGGGGAAGACAGATCCCAGGCTCCTTGGCCAGCTAGTTTAGCTGAAATGGTGAGCTCCAGATTCAGCAAAACTCTGTCTAAAACAAAAAGGTGGCAGAGCAATTAAGAAAAACATCTGAACATCAACCTCTGAGCTCCACATATGCCTGTAAGTGCATCCATGCACACAACGTACACCATACACACACAACCATGTTACATCACACACATACATATACTACAGGCTACACTACACACAAACACATACACACACACACACACACATACAATGAGGGATTTGTCATATTTCTCCATTATAGGACACATTCTAAGAGGATATATTTAATATATGAGCCTAAATAACATATATGATTTCTAAGATCCCTAAGATGCTCTAGGGTACCAACATCTGAATAAATTTACAAATTAAAATATCACTGGACATGCTCGGATACACCTGTAATCCCTGCACTCAGGAGTCAGAGCCAGATAGAGCTCTGTGAGTTCAAGACCAGTCTGGTCTACATACTGAGTTCCAGGCAGCCAGGGTTACATTGTAAGACCCTGTCTGAGAGGCTGGGGAGAGGGAGACACAGAGAGAAAGAGAGAGAGAGAGAGAGAGAGAGAGAGAGAGAGAGAGAGAGAGAGAGAGAGAGAGAGATATTGCGGTTTAAATACCAGGCACTGCCTATTTTCTTGTCAAGTCCTAGATAAAGCATGGTTCTGGTCTGCAAATGTGTCCACTTGGTGCATACATCACCCTAATTCTCCACCAGCATCTCCATCCTCAGAGAAACAGAATGTGCTGTGAGCATGCCTCTTTCACTAGTCCTTAAAAGGGAAATCTTTCTAGCGTACGTAGAACTCCTTGTTCACTGTGTTAATTGAGAGAAAAGCCGGCGAGGGGATCTTCAAGCATGTTCCTCCCTCACAGCAAGATGAAATGAACTGCCAGACTGTCCTGGGCTCCTCTGTCTCTCTGCCTCCCACTCGTAGCCGGCTGCCAAGTGCCTCAGTCCTGCCCTCACAGCCTCTCTCTTGGATGCCTGCCCCTTTCTCCTCCCAGCCATGTCTTCTGCTGCACCTTCCCTACTTAGCCTCCTAGCTGGCCTTCTGGTTTCCTGTCTGTCCTCCCCTACCTTGTCACCATGTATGGACAGACTCACCGCCCGCCTGTGCCTGGAGCACCAGCATGCTTGCTAAGACAGTTTTTGATCTGCCACTCTAGACAGGCCCTGACCTGGTGCCAGTGAGTGCCACCATCACCACCTGCTACCATGCCAAAGTGCCCATTCCAGCCATGCCAGAGGAGGGCTTCTTGTGCCTTCCTGCCCCCTGTCCCTTGCTCCTGTTGTTATATCCACTTATAGGACCCTTTACCACACATACTACCTCATCTGGAAGACACACTACTAAAATGCAAAGCTCACAGTGTCTAACCAAAAGGGGGGTGAGACTGGACATAGGCGGACAAACACCAGCCTTTGCCATACAATCACCTTTGCTCAGGGTGATTGCAAATATTAAATATAAAGACTAGTGAAGCACACAGCATGCCATGTGGCAAAATAAACATTCATTCTCTCCTCATTTCGATCAGCACTCCCCACATGCCTTAGCAGCCTTACATGCAGCAAGCTCTCATTATATTTTTAATGAATGGATGCTTGAAGGAATGAGCTCATCTGAAGGCCCACCATTGCTAACTAGTTGTTAAACTGATGGGATCGTGTTGACGAGCCGTAGGCCTCAGAATAAGTCTCCCATCTGGAAGGCTAATACTCTCAGAACTCCTCCTACTTAAGCAGGTGATGGCTGAGCCACACTATGTAGATCCCTGCTCTTTCTGCAAGGGTCCAAGACAATTCCTCATAGTCTCTGTTTGAGTACTCATGTGCCCCCCCCCCCCGTCTTTAGGGACACTAGGATGGAGAAGGGGGCAAGGAGGAAGATGGAGGAAGCTCTCCTGGAAACTTGGAAGAAGCCAAGAGTCTCTGGGAAACCATTGATCTGGAGGTCTTCCCCAGCCTGTGCCTCCCCAGTAGGAAATACACAGAGAAAGGTCTCTAGATTGAGGTTGCGGCGTTGTGTCTCTTATGGGATAACCAGGATTCTCCCCAGTGACAAGCACTGGGCAGCCTCAGAAGAAACTCTCTGCTTTGGACCTATGAACAGACGTTCTCAAGTGGTGACTCAGCAAGACTTGTCCTTTGTAGCAATCCAAAAAATGCTCTGATAATGAACACACGGGCCTGAAAAGAAGCACAACCTGTGGGTCCCGAGGGCTGCCTCTCCTGGTACAAGTAAGGGAAGGCGAGGGTGTCAACATTGCCGGGTGAGGACCCATCCAGCAACCAGCCAGGCAGAACTGGAGCTCTATTAGCCAGCTCTCAGCCTCCAGCACTGCTGCTCTGTCACATGCCAGGCAGCCAGGGAGCCCCACACGGAGTCCTCTAGCCTGGCTGCTTCCCTATTTCTCTTCCTCTGTCTGCATTCTCCTCTCTCCGACATCTCCCCGCCATTCCTTTGATCCCTCTTCGTATTGACTTCTTCTGAACACTCTTGAAAGCTCGAGATTTATATTCTAAAATATGTTTTTCTGAAATTAGACTGTGCTAACAAATCTCTCACTCGGTCATGTTTGCTACCTAATTATACTCTACTTTAGGAAGAAGATTCCTGTAAAAAAACAAAAAACAAAAAACAAAAAACTTTATTTCTAGTTGTATGTATGTGATACTGTGTGGGTGTCAATTTTGGTTATAGGTAAACATGTGTAAATATATATACATATATATGTGTATATATATGTATGTATACACACACACATATATACACATATATATGTATATATGGATGGCTATAGATATAAATATAGATGTAGATGACAAGATACTGGCAATAAACTGCCAAAAAAAGATGACATTTATCTTAATTCACAGTCTCAAGGCTTAGGCATCTCCATGTGCTCTGTTGGGCCAAGGCTTGTGGTAAGGTGATGCCTCATGGTGAGGAACAATGATGGTGGCCAGGAAGAGGCTATGATCCCAATATCCCCGAAAGTGCACAACATGGGTGCCAGAACCACGTACACTTGGCCCTATCTTCTGCTACTAACCAGTAATGCCACGGGCCGGCAACTTCTGTAAACCGTTGAATGTTTCAAAATCCCCACTAAGTTCCAGGCATGGTACAGGATCTGAGGGTGCAGCAATGAAGACAGTAGGCTAATTCTTTCCTCGATGAAGACTGGGGAGGTCCTGCAATAAATTGTAAGTGCATAATTGGTGAAATGTGGGTGTCTGTCTGTGTGCTATGTGTACACACACAGATACACGGGGTAGGGGGCAGGAACAAAACAGGTACCCCATAATTAGATGCCCATTAAAAGTAATGGGTTAATATTTATTGGTTATTATAAGGAACTTTTCTAGTTCTTAATCACCTCGTATGTTGCAAGCTCTGATCTGCAGTTACAAAGAGTAAACTGAGGCACAAATAACTCAGCACACCATTCACTCAGTAAGAACATGAAACTCAATCCTGGACATGCTCCCTGAAGCCTCACTTGTTATCCTTTGTCTTGAAAACAGGCTGCTTTATAGAAAGGCAGGGTGTTCACAGCTACAAGTTCTAGGAAGACTGGGTTTGGAGAAGCGAGAGATTTAGAAACCAGTTAGCACCACGAGGCTGCAATTTCCTCTCCACATCTGCTTCTATCAGACCCATGAGGAAGGGGCAAAAGGCTCATTCTCAGCTAAGTCACAAATGCATTATCTTAAGTGTCTCTTATTTAGGAAAAGAAGGAATGAAAGACAAGTTAAGTGAATGAGCACATTTTTATATCATGCAGCACTTGAAAGCGTGGTGATGCTTAAAGCCTGTGGAAGGCAGAGGTGAGGATGAGGACCTGGTTGCTGTCCCTCCCCCTCAATCTCTTGAAACCAAACAGGCTAAATCAGAACTTCCTCCTAAGTTCTGTGAGGCAAGATGTCCTTTGATAGAAGATTTAGCCTAAAAAAAATTAATTTAAGTGAGTTATTCTTTAACTTCTCTGTTTCAGCTGCTGTTTGTTGGGTGTGTATTGTGTGCAAAGCAGCTTGCTAGATCTCTTATAGAATCACACTCAGAGTTGGAAATGTGGAATCTGATTGTACCTGAATAAAAACCAACCCTTGGTGAGGGATTTACTAATGGTGAGGGGAAAATAAAAAATATGATTTTACTCCACAGTGCAATGATTGGAATCTAGTTCCAAACAGACCAGCAACTTGCTACATATTCATCACTGTGCAGCCAACGAAATGTTTTTAAATAAAATTCATAAATAGGAAAATGCAATTCTCTTTCATTCATGCCTATGTCAAACCCTTCTGTCCTATTTGTTATAATTACCATTTTGAGAGAACTATCTTTACATGTTTCAGGGTGTAGAAGTACAGCAGGCTTGATGACGGAGATGAGTTGGATGGGTGTGTGCATGTGTGTATGCATGTGTGCACATGTATGTGTGTATATATGTGTATACAAGTATATGTTAGTACATCTGTGTGTGTGTGTGTGTGTGTGTGTGTGTGTGTGTGTGTGTGTTAACAGATATTGAACTTAAGGTCTTATACATGATTGGCAAGGACTCTACCACTGAATTCTGTCTTAAAGGCCATAGAAGAATATGATGTTGTAGTAAAATGAGTCTAAAATTCACCTGAGACACTAGGCAGCTGACACGGAGAATCAAGAGGTGAGGGAGTAAAAGCCTTGCAGGAACTGTCATGGTAGATGTTATTTTGGAGCTTCTACTCCACCTAGATCACATAATTCCCAAAGAAAAGATCTTTATGTCTATAATGTATGTTTATAATAAGCCCTACAGCACTAGAGCTGGGCAGCTGCCACCCAGGCTCAGAAACCAGGGCTGTGAGTTAGCCCACTCGAACATCTACATCATCTGTGAACTACTGGAATGAGTAAAAGGGCTGGTCCTGCTGATTCAAAACTACAGGATCTCCACAACACAGGGCAACAACAGGATAACTGGGAGGAGTCTGGGTGAGAATCCAACATAGATGGTGTGACAGAAGCCAGAGACCTTGAACTGGATTAATGACTCATTGTAATGAACATTTGCAAGTGAAGGTATGTGGACAGAGGGATAGACTGTGGGACACACTGTGACACACTATAGCTTCGACAAATGAGATGTTTTCTATGGTTTGTTTTTGTTTTGTTTGTGTGTTTGCTATTTTCTTTTGAGGTAGGGAAGTTGCAGGGCAGAGGGCAGATACGATGGGTTAAAGAGACAGGGGGACTCTGGTGCATGATGTGATGATTCTCACAAAGAATCAATAAAAAGGTTTGTTTGTTTGTTTGTTTTTAAGATTTAATCTGCCAGTCAATACTATGAAGTGAACTGTAGTGTGCACAAACAGTAGGGAACGCACAGAACAATGGTAATAAAGAAGAACGTTGTGACTTCCTCCCCAGACTGGAACTATATGTATCACAAAAGTTGCCAGTCCCTGAGACATCCTGACATGGGGATTCCCACCATCTCCAGCCAGCAGGCCTTGTCTCTACTTCACAATACTGTCTCTGGCCACAATCAGGAACCAATTGCAAGCAAGGCCAGTTTCAAGTTCTTTTCTAAGCAACACTGTAATTTTAACTTTTTTTTTTTTCAAGGCTTACTTTTCATGATGGTTCTTAAATGTTTTAACCTCCCTTTTGGCCCACCACCCACCAGAGGTAGTGAAAAAGAAAAGATCCAGAGGAAGTGGACCTGTTTAGAAATGGTTCTTTGGAGCAAATCCCATCTGCATTGTCAGGAAATCAGCCGTTCAGTTCACAGGTCAGCAGCGGCAGCTCGATCCACTCGCGAACATTTCACAGATACACCAGCAGTCCGGTTTGATAGTGTCGGGATAGCAGCATCAGAGATACAACCTTCCAGGAACAACCAGGCCTCAACCGAATTCACATGATCAGCAGCGGAGGAAGTTGGACCAGCAGGAACACCAGGAGAAGTTTTGGGCCTTGCCTCTCTCAGCAAAGATCAGTGAAGATCAGCGAAGACGAGAGACCAACAAGCACTGCATAGCTAACTCTATAGGCAAGCCCCTCTCCTAGTCTGTAGAGTCCTGTTTATCCTCCCTCCAAACATCATGTGTCCTCCATGGGTCTTGCCTCACCACATGAGTCTGTCTCAGCTGACATCACTCTGCCAAACTGCCTGAGTCTGAGGAAGTGGCAAGAAGATAAAACATACCACCACGGGTTTTTTGGTTTTTTCTTTGTTTGTTTGTTTGTTTTGTTTTGTTTTGATTTGTTTTTTGTGTGCATCCCAACAAAAGGAGCTCAACCACGAAATGTTCTGTGGACCAATACATGCATGTCATTAGTGAAGAATCCTTCATCACAAGTCCCTTCACACTCTTGCTTCGGCAAAACATCCTTTCACCTGTGTCTGCTTCAGTGAAATGTTCCTTCATGAGTCCACCTTAGCCCTTCACCTGTGTCCTCTTCAGCAACATGTCCCTTTATATGTTTGCCCCAGAAAAACACCATCCAACACAACTGACTTTCCAAAGAACCCTTAAGTTTCCACTTCACAACACCACCTGGTTCTCATTACAGAGAACTCCCACATTGTTAGCAGGGTTCAACATCAGATCCATAAGTCCCTGTTCCTCAGGCCTTGGACACAGCCTTGATTTCTCCCCTTCCCATGACTTGGTTGTTTACCCAACTCTTTTCCCTCTGTAGATGCCCTTCTTTCCTTATTTGCCCAAACCAATCCTACTTGGTGTTGAAAAGAAAATTATGTTATTCATAAACTGGTTTTGTTGAATGTGGGAACCATTTTAGGCAATTTCAAGGAACATGCCATATGGAAGGGGCAGTGAAGACACTGAAACTCTTCCCTATATTTGTTGAGACATAATTAAGCAATCCTTGGTTTTAAAAAAAAGTTTCAAACAACAGTGTACACATTGGGGGTGATTTTAGGGGGCCCAGTGAGTGCCATGGAAAGTGGATTAACTGAAGTAAGAAAAGCTGAACTGAAGAAAAAGATAGTTCCTTCTCAGTACATCAAGATAACTAAAGAGAACAGTAACTGTGCCAAGAGACTCCCCTATGGACATAAGGTCATAGTCAAGATCTCACTGCAACCAAATTAGCCTAACCTGAGATCACGAAAACTCAAGTCCAGAAATTGATACCCCGAGCTATCAAATTAGGCTCCCATGTACACTTCTCACTGGGTGTCGTGAAGGGTTCGGCATCATCAGGAAACTGTGGAGTCCTGGCCAGTGACCCTGGGATATAGGGAAAAGATCAAAGGAATCGAAGACCCAAGCAACTTATTAGCCCTTCCAAAATTCTCTCTATTGTACCTTTCTCTCACCAACTTCAAGAAACAACAGTATCACCTGCCAGGCTCCCCTCCTCAGTTACACCCACTGTATGGTCAGTGTTTGAACGTGACATGGACTGAAGAGGGTCATGCAGAATTGACACAGAGAAGCAAGTTACACACGGAGCTGGCTAAGGAGTAAGTACTATTAACATGGATGAATTGTGTTGGCACAGATTGTGAGGATGGAGTGTGTTGTTAGTGGTTTGTTTTATTTACTAAATAATCCACCGTCTGATGGCTATCAGATGGTTTCTCAGTGAAACTATTGAAGGAATGGAATTCACTCAGCTCTCTGGACCCAGAGCCATGACTTACTGACATCACAGTAGCTGATGTGACTTGAATTATAGCCCATTGCATTTGTGGTTATATGTGTGCATGTCACATCATCCAGAACAGAAGCATCTTGGGCATGTGAAATGAGTGGGGTGTATGTGTGTGTGTGTGTGTGTGTGTGTGTGTGTGTGTGTGGTGTATGTGTGTGTGTGTGTGTGTGTGCATGTATGTGTGCATGTGTGTGTAGATGCATGTGCACATTGATCATCAGCTAAAAAGGAGGCAGTAGTATCCACCACACACAGTTACCTGGAGCAACAGTGCCCACCTCTCCTAAGTATAACCCTCAAACCAGCATAGGCCCATGAGGTCTTTATCTTATATGAACTCGCGCATACCACCCTTCCCACTCAAGCCACAGTAGTGGTGGATGCAGTGGTCAACCAATGAGTGGGCAAACAAAGCAGTCTGCCCTGGGTGCAGGCAAAGAGAAAGTCTGTAGAGACTTTAAAAACAAGAATCCAACTAGCTAGAAGCCAGTCTGCTTTTTATTATCCCCATGTGCCAGCGGTTGCAAACAATGTCAGTCAGTGACAAAGCATTCCGTGAAAATAACATCTGTCGGTCTCCATTGTAAACAGTTGCTGTGTCACTGCTGGGTTTTAATAATACGCATGGACGCTCCGAAGTAACCGAGCCTTCACTACGTAAGCTTTATACTTGCATTTTACGTGGAAGTTCATGTGAACTCTCCATTATGTGGTCACGCCTCCATACACATGGGCTCAGCCATTTAAGTTGGTTTCGGGTAAATTCCTAACAGTTGGGATTACTCAAGCTCACTGTGCATGCAACCCTGAGGTACCCAGAGCTTCTGCATCCCAACGGGAGATCTGCAGCAAGCAATGGCAGCAGAGTGGTTACACAAGCGAAAAAGCAGAGCCATGATGATTTAGATGCTATCCCTTTGTGGACACCAGAAGAACTGATGAAAGTTGCCAGAGGACCAGCGGGTAGTTTCTGAATACCTTGGCCATCATCACCAAGAACTGGGCTCTTGATCTCAGCAATGAATATCTTATAACCTTAACTATGCTAATTCTGATTTTTCTGCAGATCAAAGCCTGGAATTTTTACCTAAAAATAATAAATATATGGTGACATTTTTATTTTCCAGAAAATTTCCAACCACATCAACATTTGTAAGCTTCTAGAACTGATGTCTATGGCACAAAGATGTAGATGATGATTATAACTCTTAGAATTTATTGCAAAGTAGTTCTGTGGCTCTCTACTAAATTTATTCTTATATTAAGGATTTTTTTGCTGTTCATATGTTATTTCACAAAAAAAATGAAGCTTTACATTAAAATGTGTTATTCAGTCATCCGTGAGCAAAGACAGATGGAAATATTCTACTGCTCATCAAACATAAGTATACAAAAATTAATTCTGATGAAATTAATTAGAACTGTGAAGAAGTTACAAAAACAAACATTGCCAAGCTCTAAATTCATCACTGCATGAAGCCAGAATGCATCTAAGTTTATATTTATATATCAATATAATAAAACTTGTTACTTTTATTTATCATAATATACTATTTGTTTTATTTTTGCATCTTGCTTATTTATTTGTCATTAAAAAAACTTATCTTTTAAAGTTTTCCACTGTGTTTCTTTCCTGATATCATAATTATCATCATTAACTACATTTCATAATTATAGCTGAAAGTAACTTTGAAGTGAGAAGACACAATGTTGCCCGGCACAGGTATCTAATATCAGCTATGACCAGAACATGTCACTAGCTCATCCTTTATGGACTGGCCCACTTATCCCACTAAGAAAGGGATGTGCCATCTTCCCCATTTTTGGATTAAGAAAAATCAAAGCTGATCAAGAACTAACAGCGTCCTAGAGAGCCAGGGAGCTGCCCAGGGAGAAAACTGGCTCCACCCATCCCCCAGTCACTTTGGATTATATAAGATATTCTAGGATTCTTTCGATAAGTAGAAACTCTAGAATCAGGACCTGTTTCTAGTTCTGCAAAAAAAAAAAAATGGTTTTCCAAATGGGAGGATGAAGTGGAAATTTAAGGGTTCTTTGGAGAATCGGTTGCGTTGGTATTTTGCTGGGGCAATCATGTGAAGGAACATTTCCTGAAGAGGACACAGGTGAAAGGCTAAGGCTCAGACTCATGCAAGCATGTTTCTCTGAAGCAGAAACCAAGGAAAGTATGTTCTGCTAAAGCAAACACATGAAAGGACACATGATGAAGGATTGTTTGCTAATGACCTGCATGTATTGGTACACCTTACATTGCATAATTGAGCTCCATTAGTTGGGACTCCATAAAGAGAAACACACCAAAAATCGTCTGGTGGTGGGCTGCAGTTTCTTGCCACTTCCTCCGGCTCTGGCTGATTGGCAGGGTGATGTCAGCTGAGACAGACTCGAAGATTGAGGCAAGACGCATGGAGGACACGTGATGTTTGGAGGGAGTATAAACAGGACTCGAGGGACTGTGAAAGGAGCTGAGCTTGGCTTGCTTCTAGAGCTAACTGTGCAAGGCTTCTTGGTCTTGCATCCTTACTGATCTTCACGGAGAGAGGCACAACTGAGAACTTTTCTCACTGCTCCTATTGGCCCTGGCCCCTCCTGCTGACTTGTGCAAAGGCTGAGGCCTGGCTGTCTCTGCTAGGTAGTGCCACTGCTGCTGATTCGTGTTTGCTATCCCGACTCTACCAAACTAGACTGCTGGTATATCCATGAAGCGTTTGCGAGTGGATCGAGCTGCCGCTGCTGACCTGTGAGCTGAACTGCTCATTTCCAGACAAGACAGATGGGAGTTGCTCCAAAGAACCATTTCTAAACAGGTCCACTTCCCACGTATCCTTTCTTCTCCACTACCTTTGGTGGGTGGTGGGCTAAAAGGGAGGTTAAAGTGTTTAAGAACCATCATTAAAAATAAGCATTGAAAAAATTAAAGTTACAGGAGGATCCAATGGCAGAGGAGGGAGAGAGGCACGAGAAAGGCACAACACAGAGATTCCTGTCAGCCAGTGTGTCTGCTGACATGAGTATCTACCAGGCTCCCCGCCTCGTGCTGTCAGAGTAACCTGCAGAGACACTGCCAGGACAGAGTGGAAGACCCATGAGAAGAGTGGAGGTGAAGGACATGAGTAGAGAAATAGGGAAACCAAAGGACCATCTAAGACAAAGGTGGAAGCCTGGGAAAGCTGGCAGTGACATCAGCCCTATGGTGGCCTCTCACACTCCATAGAAGTCTATTGCTCTGCTCTTAGCACTGTCAAGTGGAGTGTATCCTGATTTCTTTGTGCCCCGCCCTAGAGCCTCAGCTAACTGATCCAAGGAATAGTTCCTAACATACCGAACCAGCAAGCTTCTGCAGAAACTCCCAACTAGCTATGGAGAAAGCCAGTGTCACACTGTGTCCGGTGGCAAAAACTATTGTCAGTCATGTTTCCAGCAGGCTACGACTGTCATAAAGAGACAGGCAGAGCTGAACAGGGAAAAAATATAATAGGTGGTGCTTGTTTCTTTTGCTCCAGTGACGTCAGCACTGTTACCAGGCTTGCTTGTTCTGATCTGCTTAGGACTCTGATAGACATACATTTTCCTTTGTGCCTATAGAGGAAAGACTCTAGGGTAAAATGTCTGAGCCCATTTCTAGGTCTGAAGACTGACCAAAACCCACCAATCCCTGAGCACAAAAAAAACCACTAATCACTGAACAGAAAATCCCACCAATCCCTGGGCTCACTCTAAGCTCAAGACTTGAAATCTCATCAGTCTCCATTCAGGAAGTCTTCATCCTGAAAAACTCCTCCGGAAGAAACCCTCTATAAGCTTGTTCCCTGCTGTTCCTGGCCCAAGCAGAGGCAGCTACCCTCTTGCGTCTCCCCCAATAAATCTCTTGGGTGAGGTTGGCTGTGTGGTATGAGTTGGTGGTATTCCTCGGCTCCCAACTGCCAGAACACCTTTCCCTTCAGAGCTGTACCGTGTAGGGATAATCCCTTGTGTACTGTGTGGAAGCTTCACCTGTCAATAAAATGCTAATGGTCTGTTAGCAAAAGGCAAGAGGTAGAAGGTGGGAATTCCAATAGAAAGACTGGAATTCTGGGAAAGAGTCGGGTGCAAGAAGGTTTGCCACTCAGACTCTGAGGAAGTCAGACATATGAAACTGAGGAGAGGTGACCAACCATGTGGCAGGCATGGAATTAGTTTCAATGAAATGATTGAGTTATGAACTAGTCAATGAATAAGCTCAAGCTTAAGACCTGAGCATCTTACATAAATAAGCCTCCAAGTCATTATTCGAGAACTGGGGTACAGATAGAAAAGCCCACCATTACAGTAACACTGGCACTAATATTTCCAATCAGGTAGCACAGGATAGGGCTGGCAGGAGGGCTTAGCAGTGAGAAGTAAGTACTTAATGCCAAGCCTGATGACCTGAGTTAGATCCTGGGATTCACAGGATGGAAGGTGGGAACTAACCAAGTTGTTTTCTGACCTCCCTATGTGTGCTTTGTCATATGCTCTCAGCTTCTCGCACACGCGCGCGCGCGCACACACACACACACACACACACACACACACACACACACAGAGAGAGAGAGAGAGAGAGAGAGAGAGAGAGAGAGAGAGAGAGAGAGAGAGGAGACATAGGATATATTTTACTTATATTTGTTTGCACAGGGTGAGAAGACTTGAGTGGTCCTCCCATGGTATCCTCCATCAGCTGAGACTCCTGTCCACTCTTGACCTTATCACACACTGCTGGGCTTAGTTGTCACCACGCTTGGGCCAACCGATTCTCTAAGGATACCCATCCGGGCACACCTATTGCATGCAACAGCAGTGTCCTTGGCATAGCTCCAGTTGAGACTCTTCCTGTCTAAGAACCTCACATACCTGTTGGTTTCCCCATCCTCTTTCCCCAGAACCCTCTATCCTGATCTAGTGACAGGAACAAGTCTCCAGTGAGCTATAATTTGGAGTCCAGAGGAAAGGTAGGAACTGACCACGATTGAGACCCACCATGTAGCAAGTATTTTTACATAGGACATCCTATGTAGTACCGTTAGCAGCTGCAAGAGTGGGTACTGGCAAACTCATTTTACATGCAGCCCAGTGGCAGCCTGATCCCTCCTACCTCTCCCATGCTGGTGATTAGCACAAGCCCTTGGCAGCCGCTGTTCTTTCCCACCCCCTCCTTCCCACTCTGACCCCTTGTTTTCCACATAAGAAGCAGCACACTGAGAGAGCTGCTGCTGTTTCTTGTGTACGAGTTGCCAAGGGAAGTCTCTATTTTCATACTGAACCTGGTTTCCTGGTGGGCACACTAATTGTTGCCTGCTAAAATCGAAACTCTGACAAAAATGTCTCTAATCTGTTTAGATGTGCATCGAATCGGGAGCTGGCCAGGCAGTTAAACCAACAGACCGTTTTCTAATGAGATGGAAACCAAACCCCTTTAAAAGAGACAGGCCCTGGCCTAGAGTCAACAGCAATAACTGGAAACATGCGACCTCTGGTGGGTTTATCTCCTCTGCCTCTCTTCACATCTCTCCCAAGCTTTTCTAGTTCCTTCAGTCCCTGAGAAGACTGTCTTTGCCCTTACACTCATGAAGCTAAGGATAACATGAATCCTGCCCCAGCCAGGGGCCGTGGCCTACCCTGAAGAAGCTCATCCTACAGAAGAGGAGAAAACTGAGTTCTTACACAAAGCAAACTCCCCCTACACTTCCTCTGTCTCCTTCCAGCCAACACTGGAGTTGCAGGACCAGTTTCTGCAGCCATTATCAACAGAAGCCAGCAGCAAGGTCACCAACTCAAATGCCCTTGGGGATCAGGCAGGTAATGATAAAAATAGCCAAGACTTTATTAAATAGGAAGGGCTGTGCTTGCTTCCCCAGACCTCCAATGGGGTTCACTAGTCACCTCTTTCTCTGTGCTATAGAGGAGGATCCAGCCAGACCTCCATCCCAAATTGACTTGGAGTATGAAGGGCTGGGGGTCTGGGGGTGGTGGTAAGGTGGGGCATAGTGCTAGGGATAAGCCTAGGGCAATGTAAACAAAGCACTCTTACTCAGCTGATGTTTTTACTCTTTCTTTTTATTTTGAGACAAGGCTTTCCTAAGTTACCCAGTATAGCCTTGAACTCACTTTGTAGCCTGGGTTTATCCCCGATTAGCTGGGAATACAAGCTGGCACCACCAGGCTCACTTCCTCGCCACCCTTTTAAAACTACTCTAGGCGGGCTGTAACACCTCCGTTTGTGTTTATTGCCGGTCCCTCCCATGCTGCACTCTACAGGTGCCATAGGGCTGACAATTGTCTGTTTGTTTCCTGCCATAGTCTCAGTGCCTAAGACAAACTGGACGATCGCTACCCTGTCAACACTCACTGACATGCATTAACACCCTCATTTAACTCTCACCACAAATGTGTGAGAGAGGAACCCTTTATGGCAAGGTTGATAACACTGCTGACTTTATAGACAGAGAAGGAGGCTGCGTACAGCATCCAGATTGATCCAGAATGCAGGCAGGCTCCCGCATCCCTACACCCCTTCTGGTATGCTCTGCCATGTGACAGAGGCAGGAACTGGTCATTGAAAAATCATTACCCCGCCTAAAAGTGTTCTACTTTTCTAAAAAATCCCATGCTGAATAACAACAGCAAAAAGAGTCTTGGTGCCTTATTTAGTCCTTGGCCACAGTTAGAGGAGGACAGACATGGGACAAAAATAGACGTGTATTGGGTTGGAAGAGAATAGAAATTTAAAGAAAGATTACTCAGCTCAACCTCTGCTGTGAGGAATCCATGGGTATTTTGCAGCATAACTGTTTGCTTTTCAATAGTGAGGTCTCTGTCGTGGAAGGATCCAGAAAAGCTGTTGCAATGTCAAGCTGCCAGGACCCTCTATAACTTTATCAACAGAAACAATTAAGAGAACCTCCCTGGAAAGCTGGTTTTAGGGGGTCATTCAAACGACAGCCTGTCAACTGCCACTGCTTGATCTCCTAGGACACCAGTGACTTCAAGAGGAATGGTCAAGCTCTGTAGCCATGAACAGGCGCAGTGCTTTGGTATTCACCATGAAATGGGGGGACCTCACTGAGTGACCTATTATAGGGATTGGCCAGTGTGTGGTTAAGATACCCACACATCCTGTCTGGCTTCAGACCCCAGCCATCTCACACCAGTATGTCCAGTTCGCAAGCACATGGAATGAAAAGGCCAGCCACAGCCTTCAGAAATGTCCTTAGTGCCGGCACCCAGATGCTACAAGTATTTGTTGTGTGCTATGGGTCATGTTAGTATCATAATCCAGACTTAGGAAAGAGGGCATTTTTTTCCCCAAAATTCTTACAAAGAAGCTGCCGCCAAATAAAAATTGATCCAATCGCTGCAAGCTAATAGCAAATGGCTGAAGTGAGTCATCCTTTTGGCACGAGGGACCACCTGAGTACCAAGTGTGTGCAACGCTGCATTATGGGATGGCACGCACAGACAAAAGACAAGAGCAAGGATATTCCCAAACAACAAGATAAGCAAGATGCCAGATGTGCAGGCTGGAAGCCTGAGGAATGCAGAGGAGGGAACCTCTCCCGGCTTGGGGTATGCAGCTTATCAGAGGAAGAAACCAGCACAGGAAATCCAAGTTGTGTAGGGTTGTGTTGGAGTAAGGGAATCCCAGATGAACAGGTTGTGGCAGGAACTTCCTCACCAAAACAGAAAGAACTATGACATAATCAGTGTCCAGCACTAGCCCAGGCTGTCCCACGGTGCAGGACGGACCATTGAACCCCAAAAGTATGGAAGAAGAATTTATTCTCCATGCATTTGGGCTGAGGTAGGAGTCCTGAGTTTAACTCAAGGTTAAACCCTGTGGAATCAGGCCAGTCACCTTCACCGCACTTTGCATCTCAATGGGCTCCCACCCACGTCTGTAATCGGATGCCACCTACTTCTCTGTGCACCCACAGATAGGATCTTGCTTGAACTCTTAAGATCAGAGGTCTGTGGGTTCAGATTCCTGCTCTGCCACACTGGCTATGTGGACCTCACATGGGTACAGATTTTTTCTGGCGTCTGTCTTTTGTAATGAAGAAGAGAATATTATGGGGCTTGTGAGATGGCTCCGTGATTAAGAGTGTTTCTTTTTGTTGTTGTTGTTGTTTTGGTTTTTCGAGACAGGGTTTCTCTGTGTAGCCCTGGCTGTCCTGGAACTCACTCTGTAGACCAGGTTGGCCTCGAACTCAGAAATCCGCCTGCCTCTGCCTCCCAAGTGCTGGGATTAAAGGCGTGTGCCACACCGCCCAGCGACTAAGAGTGTTTCTGTCCCACCCCATGAGAGAGAGCCAACCCCTGACACTGTTAAAGATACTATTAAAGATACTCTGCTATGCTTGCAGAAAGGAGCCTAGCACAACTGTCTCATGAGAGGCATCATCCAGCGGCGGATGGAACCATATGTAGAGACAGGCCAACACCCAAGCATCAGACAGAGCTCCAGAGTCTTGTGGAAGAGTGAGGGGATAAGACTGAGCGAGCTGGAGGGGGTCAAGGACACCACAAGAAGACCTAGAGTCAACTAACCTGGGACCATGGCGACTCACAGCGCTGGGTCACCAGTCAAAGAGAATGCATGGGATGGACTTGGCCCCCTACACATGTGTAATAGATGCGCAGGTTTGTCTTCATGTGGGTTCCCTAACAATTGAAGCAGGGGCTGTCTCTGACTGTTGCCTGCCTTTGTCTCTGACTGCCCCTTCTCCTAGCTGGACTCCCTGGTCAGTCCTCAGTGGGAGAGGATATGCTTAGTCCTGCTGTGACTGAATGTCCCAGGGGGTGGGGGGTGGGGTCCTCCCCGGGGGGGGGGGTTCTCTTTCTCTGAGGAGAAGGGAAGGGGTAATATGGGGAGGGGTTTATGAGGGTGGGACTGGGAAGAGAGGGGGAAGGAGGGACCAAGACTGTGGTGTAAAATGAATACAAAAATAAGTCAAGGGGGAAAGGGGGTGGGGGCTCATGCTCTTGTAGGGGACTAGAGTTCAGCGTACAGCATCTATCTCAGGCAGCTCACTGCCGCCTGCAACTCCAGGAGATCTGATGCTTTCCACCAGCCTCCTTAAGCATCTGTATTCGTGTACCTATGTATGCAATAAATAAGATACCATGGAACCCAGAGGATTACTGGAAGGAGCCAACAAGCAGGTTGATGACATATATATACCCTCTTAGCACAGAGAACTCAGTAGAATGATCTATTGAAAATGAAATGGGAGAGGCTGGAGAGATGGCTCAGCGGGTAAGAGCGTTGACTGCTCTTCCGAAGGTCCTGAGTTCAAATCCCAGCAACCACATGGTGGCTCACAACCACCCGTAATGAGATCTGACGCCCTCTTCTGGTGCGTCTGAAGACGGCTACAGTGTCAGATAATAAATAATCTTTGGGCCTGAGCAAGCTGGGTTGACCAGAGCGATCGGGGCCGACTGGAGTGAGTAAAGGTCCTAAATTCAATTTCCAGCAACCACATGAAGGCTCACAACCATCTGTACAGCTATAGTGTACCTATATACATAATAAATAAAATAAGATCTTTTAAAAAATATTTTAATTAAAAAAAAAAGAAAATGAAAGGGGGAAGTATTTTGCATGGTACAGAGGCTGATGCAAATTTGTTATACTTTTTTGTTTGGTTTAGCTTATTACATGGAAGCTCCATTGAGGGGGGCAGTTTCTTTTAATCTCTGCTACAACAGCTATGCCCGCAGGACCTCAGACAGTGGCTGGTATACAGTAGGGCACTTGGGAATATTTGTGAACTAGATGAATGAGTACATCTCCAAATGAGTACTCACCTGGGAAGTCAGAGAACAAGAAGTGAATTCCTGCATTATTCGGCCAGTGCTGCACATTGCTGCTGCTCCAACTTGTGGGCGAGGTGATCAACCCCTGCTGTCTCTGTCAAGCTCCATCTTGGCCTCTAGGCCTAGCTCCTTCTGGATTCTCTTTGGCTAGCTGCAGACTGGGGGTGGCATATGTGCACATGCCTGCTTTTTCTAACATGTTCTACTCTCCACCCCCAGATTGGCACTGTTTTGGATCTGGGGGGTGTCAGGGGTATAAAAGGATGAATTTTGGAAATTGTGGCTGCAACATGGACAGAGAGACCGCGGGGGCCCGAAATAGCTGGAAGGCTACAGAACATCTCAGAATAGCACCGAGCTTCACCACAATTCCAGGCTGGAGCCTCACACACACCCAAGAGGGCCAAAGCCACCGTTTGCACAGCAGCCTGGGGTATGGGAAAGTCTTTGGGGTGGAAAAAAATGAATCACCGAAGAAAGCCAAAGATTGTCCTTGTTCAGAGAAGAGGGGCAGGGTCTTCAGAGGTTCAGATTGGCTGTGCCAGGAGATGGTGAGAGTGTAGCATGAGGTGCTGAGCCCCTAGTGTGGTCACGGGGGTCGAGAGCATCTTAGGCTTGATGAATGAGTGACAGAACTGGGATTCCAATGGTAGTTCATCTGCTTCCACATGTGGCTAGTGGGCCTGGACCTTTTAGGAGAAGAATATCATAGTGAGAATCAGTAGAGAGAAAAGGTCATGTGGGAGGAAACACACACACCTCAGCTTTAGTCACGACCTAGGTTAGCCAGGTCTCCGTTCTTGTCTTGATGACCAGGTCCCTCAGCCCAGCCAAAATGTCAACATTCCCAAGAGCTTTCTTCTACTTCTCAAGCCAAGCTCTCTCTCCAGAACTATGGAAACAGCAAAGGAATCTACCACCAGGGGGCAATATAGACCCCCCCCACTATCACCTGCTCTCTCTGGAAGAGCTTTGTGTGTGTGTGTGTATGTGTGTGTGTGTGTGTGTGTGTGTGTGTGTTGTTGTTGTTGTTGTTGTTGTTGTTATGTTCCTCCTACAAAGCCTCAAGCCACAACAGCTACTAGAAGAAGCTTTCTTAGAGGATCCTCAACAGTCACATGGAGACTTTTGTTGTTGTTTTTTGAGACAGGATTTCTCTGTGTAGCCCTGGTTGTCCTGGAGCTCACTCTGTAGACCAGGCTGGCCTCGAACTCAGAAATCCGCCTGCCTCTGCCTCCCAAGTGCTGAGATTAAAGGCGTGTGCCACCACCGCCGGGCTACGGAGACTCTTCAAGTCCCTTGTTTTGTATGATAAAGTATAAGCACTCTCTGAAGGATCACTGGCCAATATGAAGCAGAATCTTAACTGGCACAAATAAATGAATTGAGGAGCGTAGGCTGACACAGTATGGAAATGATGTTTGCACTCCATAAAGGTCACATTACAGCGCTACATCAAGGCCTTGCGGCGACTCCAGTTAGAGCCAGCTGGTGTGCCAGATTATGACGAAACAGCAGAACTGAACTTGAACGGCACTGGCCCTTGATGATTGATGACCATCTGTTTTCGGCAAAACCGACACCACTGTCCATTAAGGATACTTTGAACCTTCTCTTGTGGTCTTTTGATAATGCTTACTCTATACATTTACTTTAGTCTTTAGAGTGTACAATTAGAAGCTTATATTCAGTGTTATATGTGTTCCATGGAAATAGCATCATAAAAAGAGGTCAACACAAGTGACCTGTGACATTTTGCTTTTCTGATAATTTATATTATAGATGTATTCAGACTCAAGCTTGGGTGAGACAGCTTAAAGAAAAGGAGGAATAGGAAACTGGGGGAAAAACAGGTAGGTGTCCTCCCTGGAGGAAAAGCAGAGGCTGGTGATGTTACAGGAAAAATTCTGAACTAGGATTAAAAAGGGATGGGAGGCAGTCTGGGTGTGGTTCCTATGTAAGGCCATTTCTCATCTCTGGGCCACAGCTCCTATGAATGTTTGTTTTGAGACAGTTCCTGGCTAGCCTACATCTTGCTATGAAGATCAGGCTAGTCTCACTCAAACTTACAGAGATCCACCTATTTCTGCCTCTCAGGAGCTGGGACTAAAGGTATGCCGTTCCACACTTGGAGTCTACTTCTAAAGTTCTGGCTATGGATTAAAGTACTGGTCACTCCTTGATGGGTGTGACAATAGCTTTGGGGCAATTAAACATCAGGGCCCGGCCGGCTCCTCGTGGAAGAGGCCAAGCTGAACCTCACTTGCCTGGAGCTTTCTTCTTCATCACTGTTCCCAGTTTATTCAGAGGCATTACAACCCAAGGTTGTAAGTTGGAACAGACTTCCTTTCAAGGGGAGACACACAACCAAAGTGCCTGGCAGCCTGTGGGATCCCCTGGCTCCAACCCTATCCTGTCTTCAGGTTCAGAGTTATCATTGACATCAATTACCGCCTTTGATGGTCTTAGTATTTTAAAAGAGATGTTTACAGATCTTATTTGATAACCAAAATATAGTACCCTATAACAAAAAGTCCCAAGGCTTAGAAGTTAATATATCTGAGAACGTTATAACGTGGGCCCTGGATACCAGATTCCAGCTAGTTGGACCTGGATCCTTGTTCTTGCTACCACATTGAAAGTTTACAATTGTGCCTGCCTTAAGAACATAGAAGCCAGGCAGTGGTGGCGCACGCCTTTGATCCTAGCACTTGGGAGGCGGAGGCAGGTGGATTTCTGAGTTCGAGGCCAGCTTGGTCTACAGAGTGAGTTCCAGGACAGCAAGGGATACACAGAGAAATCCTGTCTTGAAAAACAAAAACAAAAAAACAAACAAACAAACAAAAGAACATAGAAACCCGGACACTTAGCCTTTTTGGTGAGTGTGTGTGTGTGTGTGTGTGTGTGTGTGTGTGTGTGTGTTGCCTGCATGTAACTTTGTGTACCAAATGCATGACTGCTACCCAGATAGACCCAAAGAGAGTGTCAGATGCCCTGGGACTGCAGTTATAGACAGTGCTGAGCTGCCATGTGTATGCTAGGAATCTCACGTGGGTCCTATGGAAGAGTAGCCAGTGTTCTTAACCACTGAGCCACCTCCACAGCCCCAGTGTCCAGGTTTTAAGTCTTAGATCTCCATCTGCACTGTGGGATGCTGTGCACACTGGCGTCCCTTCAGGCTCTCAGGCATAAATAAATGCTCCTCAGTTTGGTTTTGACTACAGACAATAAAGGCGGGGTGATTTGGCTACAACTACTTCCTCTTCCTTAGAAACATCTTCAGCTTGCCTGTTACTCTTAAGGTTCCTTGGGTAAAGAACAATTTCATTCTACAATAGACATAGCATTTGATCTCTTTCTGAATGAGAAGGGTTGGAGGGAGAATTACACAGAACACAGGACTAGAAGAGGAAGAAGGAAGTAGGTTGGTACTCAGAGCTTAAACTACAGTGTCTTTGCTGTTCCCAAGAACGCACAGCAGCCGTATAACCTGGAGCCAGGCTCAGTTGCTGGCTCCTATATGTTACACTAAGGACACCTTCACATGACCCTGTCCAAGTGAAGCCTCTCTCAGAAGCCCAGTAGGGACATAAGCAAGGAAAAATGGAGGCTGTGGGTAGAAATTCTGGATGCCCTCCACTGTGCCACAAACCAGCTGTTCCTTCCCCAGGCTCCTGAGCTGCCTTCTTGGAACCTCAGAGGCACTGCTGGGCACTATGAGAATTGCCTGAGCAGATCATTTGCCAGCTGGGCTCCAGAGGCAGAAATGAATAAGCTCCCATTCCAGGGCACCAAGGAGCTCTCAGATCATGTCAGTGCATGGTGTCAAGGGCTTTCGCAGAGGCATGCTGTGGGGCAGAAAAGAGAGGCCTGCCTCATCTGGGAGGACCTCAAGAGGAAGTAAAACCAGGACAATTTTCAGAGCACGTGTAAAACAAAAGTGGACATTTGTTTTTAACTTGAAAAAAAAAAAAAGAAAGAAAGAAAATCTATGGGTATCTAAAAAGTACATCACACTCCATGAGGCCATTTGCCAAAATAGCTCTCAGTCCTGAAGGGTAACCCAGACTCTCGAGAGTTAAGAAACCATGTGACACTCAGAGAGGCAGCCAGGCACTGCTCCTATGTCAATTCCTCACCCCAAGAAGTCACTTCCCCTCTGGGCTTGGAAGAGATGAACATGTAGCCCCTTCAAGGTGGTTCCCAGAGAAGCCACCGGAGGCAATCACTTCCAGGGTTAGAAAGAAGAGCAAAACCTACTGAGCCAGCCACACTCCAGCCCAGCTCTGCTTAAGTTCCCTGCTTGTGTGATTCCACATGTCCTAAACTTCAGATGTCCCTCTCCTTCCCTCCTTCCCTGCCTCCCTCTGTCTTAGTCTTTTTTCCTTCCCTCCCTTCTGACTCTTTTCCTCTCTTTAGATGCAGAGGTGGATGAGCCTCAGACAGGAAGAGGAAGTGGAGAGCTCAGGGCAGAGCTGCCTCCCAAGGAGAGAAACCAGCTATGGAAACCATTCGGCCTGCTCAAATCCAGCCTTTCTACTCCCTAGGGAAACTCCTAGACTAGAACAAAGCGGTCCAGGTTTGATGCCTAATTGATGGCGCTGCTGGGGGGGTGGGGGGGGGAAGATCATCAGAAGCAGTCTCGACCTGCCTTTGCTCACCTCAGTTGACAACCTGACTGGTAGCACCATCCAGACCCTGCTAAGCCTGTGTGTGCTTTGGCTGGTAAGCTGGGGTAGTCAGTCTATACAGACTAAGTGATGCGGGGACAGCAGCCATCCCTGTCATCAAACCATCTGGCACGTGGTTTTTCCCTGTGGCTAACTGACTACTGGAGAATTGTAATGGGGTCACAATGGGGAGGGGTTGCCAGCAGAGTGTATACAGATTTTTGTGGGTACATTTTTCTGAAGAGATGATACTGTTTTCCAAAGACCTTAGTGTGCAGTCCAGTGTCCCCAGGCTATTAAGAAACACATCCCTGGAGTTGAAGGAACGGAGGACAGAGACCTATTCTCACACATTTGAAAAGTGGACATGTAAAGAAGGCTCACACTGAATACTACAAGACTTCCCAGGAAAGGAGAAACTGGAACCCATAGGTAAAGTTTCAAGGGAGGCCAGTTTCAGCTCAGTGTAAAGACAAGCATTTGAGTGATGTAAAAACAGATTGTCGCCCTAAACACTAAGGTCCTTGTTGCTGAAGTATTTAATCAGCGGCTGTCCTCGGTTTTGGGGTGTGAGGCGGGAGTGAAGGCCGGCTGCACCTGGCCCAGCTCTGCATGGACGGACTACAGGAGAGCTGTTTGCTGAGGCCCTCCCAGACAGGCAACCTCCAGCCAAACCTCTCCCACAGTCTGCCCTGTAGAAAAAGATGAGGGAACTGCCTGGATAGATTACCGCTTGGTCCTTACTGTGCCCTTCAAAGGGTATTTCCACCAGGCTTGTAAAACCTTGGAGCTCAAATCTCCACAAGCTCAACAGAAGGTTAGGATTTATCTGTTTGCTATGAGTCGGGCTGGGCTCTTTATTTGCCCTGGGAGCTGGAGACCACAGAACGTGGCTTTGTTTACGTGAAATGTTGATGGATTTTTCTCCTAAGATTATTTTGCAGCATAAGTAAGAAAAGTGTTATATTCATACAGTTCATTGTAAGCTACGTGTTTTTGAGAGAAGTTCTTACCATGGGTGAAAGCCCCCACCTTTTTCCTGATATCAGGATTTCCAAACATCGTGCATTGACCTAACCCTTACTGCCCCAGGTGCCCCCATGGTTTGCAGTCAGGGTCTCCAAAGCATCAGGGAGCCTGTTTTTAGATGTGAGCTCATATTTTCTATTTTGTCCATATCCTTCACATACATTGTTGCCGTTGTTGTTGTTGTTGTTGTTGTTGTTGTTGTTGTTGTTGATCTTGACACCTTTGTTTCTTTCGGAACACTAGAAGGAAAGTACACACCAGAAGCTGAGTCCTTTGGGGCTCCCTTTTTCTGCATCAAATGAGCAAACAGACACAGCACTTCAAAGGGAAGGTGGCTCCCATAGCCTTTCATTTCTTAAACACTGGCGCAGGAGAGCGGCTGGACAGGAACATGACTCTGGAACAGTCTCCTGGGGGTTATCTTAGCCCTATCGCTCACTTGTTTCCTAGAGGCAAACACTGCCTCTTATCCAACCTGCCTTTCCTTATTTGTGAAGCGGCCCCACCCTCACTGGCCACCTGGAGGGAGCCGTCTGTTCCCAGCAGGCAGGATTGACCCTGTGTCACTGCACTTAGAGAACAGCCGAGTAAGCCTGGCAGTTTGGGCAGGGGTCGCCCAAGTTGGTGGTTAACTAAGGTCATTTCCTTCTGACTCTAATGAGCGTTCATGGAGGATTCAAGCATAGAGACCTAGAAGAGAAGGGCTTTGTGGTATAGAGAGTGTGGAGTTCCACTGCTGCCCAGGGACCCTGAGCTCACTGTAAGCATCCTTAGGGTGAGGGAAGTCGGGGACCTTCTCTGGCCAACTTGAATGCTCAGTCTGAGGGCTAAAAGTGTGCTCAAGGTCACAGCTCCTAAGAGGCTCCAAAGCAGCCTCCTTCTGGCATCCATGCCACCTTGCCTCTCATTCCCCCTCCTTCCCTTCATCTAGATCAATGGCATCCCTTGGTGAGACCAGCCAGTTGACTGTCAACCTAGTATCTGTGGGACAGATACGCTCCCAGAGAAGCTCAGAGATGTTAAAAGGGTTGGGTCAGCATTGTGGAACAAAGAGGGGCTCGATTCAGCCGTTTTCCTCTGCCCTCGAGAATATTAGCAAACATTCTCCCATCCAAGTATCCGTCAGGCCGGACAGACATTCTTTAAGTGTAAAGGTTTAATCCAGGCCACCTCTGCTTTGGTTTGTAGGACTCTGCTCTGCTTTCCCAGGAGCAACTAATCCTGGAAGCAAGAGAAAAACAAGTATCCATGCAGAACAAGCTGG
The DNA here is from genome assembly GCA_019843815.1 of Montemys delectorum. NCBI lineage: Eukaryota > Metazoa > Chordata > Mammalia > Rodentia > Muridae > Montemys > Montemys delectorum. The sequence continues at coordinate 460 of JADRCD010237651.1, read as the reverse complement.
ACCTACAGGCTTCAAGGGGCTTCCAGCGGCCATGATGACCCACGGGAGTCCTAAAGACCATTGCCCTGATGGAAAGAAGGGAAGGAAATGCTGTCTGGCTCAAGGTAGAAAAAGAAGAAATGTAAAAGCCACAAAGCGCCTTCATCTTTTTAAACAATTCACGACACCAGGCTGCTCAGCTTTGAAAATACAGTAGCCAAGCAAGTACTTTTATCATATATAAAATCATGTATATGATATATATCGTCTATAGTGTATTATACGTAGTATGTGGTATGTGTGGTGTACAGTATAAATCTTGTATATTGTATAATATATTGTAAATATGCATATATATATATATGAGCAAAATAGCCTTGATAAAGCAAAATTGACTCACTTAACAGAGCCTCAAAGGGAGGTGAGTTGTGGTATGTATGCCTCTGTGGTTGTGCGGTAACACAAGGTAATGTCTTAAACA
>JADRCD010237650.1:0-32090 GCA_019843815.1 Montemys delectorum | reverse complement strand
TCCTTGTGTCTTCTACCTCTGGAGGTTTGGATTCTAGCTGGTCTGTAGTCTGTCTGTTGTGCACATTTTATCCTGACTGCTTGTTTGTGTGTGTCTCTATGCCTGCTTGCTGCTACTCATCCCTGACAAAAGGGTTTGCCCTGGGGCTGGCGAAATGGCTCAGTGGGTAAGACCACTGATTGCTCTTCTGAAGGTCTTGAGTTCAAATCCCAGCAACCACAGGGTAGCTCACAACTACCCATAATGAGATCTGGTATCCTCTTCTGGTGCATCTGAAGACAGCCACAGTGTATACTTAAGTATAATAATAAATAAATCTTTAAAAGAAAAAAAAGAAAAGAAAAAGGCTTTGCCCTGTATTTATTGAACAGCACAGAAAACATCCTGTGGGGAAGGGATGTGGGATTCTTTTTTTTTTTAATATTTCTTTTTTTAAAAGATATATTTATTTATTTTATGTGTATGAGTACACTGTAGCTGTACAGATGGTTGTGAGCCTTCATGTGGCTGTTGGGAATTGAGTTTTTTAGGACCTCTGCTCATTCCAGTGAACCTAGCTCCCTCCAGGTCGTCAGATCTCATTACGGGTGGTTGTGAACTACCTTGCAGTTGCTTGGATTTGAACTCAGGACCTTTGGAAGGGCAGTCAGTGCTCTTGCCCGCTGAGCCATCTCACCAGCCCGGGATGTGGGATCTTTACAGACAACTTTAATAGAGTTTTACAAAGGATTAAGTTATTTATTCCAGCCAATTCCAACTGATACAGGACACTAAGGGCTGCACACCTACTGTTATCTAGCAGGATTTGCATGTTGTTTCCAATATTTATGGAAGATGTTTCTTGTATAAGGTTGCTTCCAACCTATTTGCTATTTTTCAACAGTTACCATAATGGGCATGTTGCTCTCTGGGTTAGGAGCACGGAACAGTACATAATTTAAGATTAAGACAATGTATTAAATTAGGTTGTAAAAGCTGATTCCATGGGAAGCACAAGGCTAATATGGTTGATCGGAGCACTGATTGTTCTCTTCAGGGCAGGTTAAACAAACAGGTCGAGCATACAGCAGGATATCAGGTGGTTTTAAGTAATCTTAAATTGTATTATTAACTGGACTGTGAGGTTCCAGTCTCTTAGAATGTAAGGGATACTTCATTGAACTGTGTTAGCACAAGTAGCTGGTGGAATGAGCAGGCAAAAATTAGTGAGTGCACCTGGGGTGTAAGCCAATCTGACATTTTATACCTGTGTGTGTGTGTGTGTGTGTGAGAGAGAGAGAGAGAGAGAGAGAGAGAGAGAGAGAGAGCATGTATGTGCACACATGTATGTGCATGAACTTCTTTTCTGAACCAGAAAGTATCAAGGGATAGAAATCATAGAGCATGACTCCCCAAGAGCCATAAAAGGAGGTCAGGAGTTATAACATCAAAATGACTTGAAAATCTCTATTTTGAAAATCTCTATTTCCAACATTAATTAAGCAAAACATTTCTTTTCCTTTTTTTTTCTTTCTTTTTTTCCTTTCTTTCATTACATATCCCTGGACAGCTCAGAACTTACTATGTGGACCAAGTTGCCCTCCAACTCACGGAAGCCCGTCCATTCTCTGCCTCCCAGTGCTGGGATTAAGAGCATATGCTAACATGTATGGCCAAGCAAAACATTTCTAAATCACCCCTCCTCCATCCGGAAAGAAATCCTACTAGAAACCAGGAACATTCTCAACAACTCACACTGAAATACGTCAAAAACTGTGAAACGTAACTAAAATGGTACTTGGTGAGAAATTTGGGCTGAAATTGCATATATTAGAAATGAATAAAGACTAAAAGAACTCAATAAATAGTGATGGAAATAAATTTAATAAATAAGAAGGAGGAAATAATTCAGCAAGAAAGAGGACATCAGCTGAAATGCAAAGGAATTCATTGCTATAGACATTTAAAACATAGTAATGATTTCATGCCAATAAATTAGAAAGCTTCTGTTTGTTTGTTTGTTTGTTTGTTTGTTTTGGCAGTATCTCTCTATGTAGTCCTGGCTTACCAAGAATTGCTGTGTAGACTAGGCTGACCTGGAACTGGAATGCCCACTCCTGCCTCCCAAGTGCTGGGATTAAAGGTATGTGTCAGCCTACCCAGCAACAGGTTAGAAATGTTTGATGAAATGCTAAACAATAAAAACCAAACAAACGAGCATAGCCCACTAAACCGTACAGAAACCAATGTATAGTACTTTATTAGAGAGAGTGTGTCCTTACTTTGAAAATCTTCCCACAAGAAAAATTTCAAGTCCAGATGGTGTGACTGCTGAATTCTTCCAAACATTAACTAGCATGAGTTTACCCAAATGGACCAGAAGAGACAGAGCGAGGACATTTCCTAACTTTTTGGCTAAGGGCAGCAAAACCCTGATATTAGAACTAAAATAGGACATTATGAGAAGAGACAGTGGCAAAGCAATTTCTGTCAAGGCCTAGACGCAAAATCCCAAACAAAATAACAGCAAAGTGAATTCAGGGCTATAACAGAAAAATGATTATGTATCAGGACCAATTTGAACTCACTCCAGGAATGCGAAGTCGGCTTCAGTTTTGAAAGCCAAGTATGTAACTGACCACATGAAAGGCATAAAAGTATAAAGTCCTACTTAGATATCAAAAAAAAAAAAAAAAAAAAAAAAAACCACTTGATAAAAGTTCAACATCTCTCTGTGGTTGAAGTCATTAGCAAGCATCAGAGGAAGTCCCCTAGGCCGATAATGAATGAAAGCCATAGCAAACTTTACGCTTAGTGGTACACAGTATTGAAAGGCATCCCCTCAGACTGGAGCACACAGAGGACGGCCACCACCATCACCTCTGTCCACCGATATTCAGAAGGTCTCATCAGAATGGAAAGGGCTGCGGGAGATATAAGGCTGCTGATGTCAGGGTTCTGTAGGCAGGACTGTATTTTTCTTAGGTACAAATGTATCCCTTAGACCGATATATTTAGCAGTGTTACTAGAAACAAGGTCAATGCACAAAACCTAGCTATGTTTCTATAAACTGGCAGCTACCATCAGTAGGTGGAAGTTTTGGGGCTGGAGAAGGTGCTCAGTGGTTAGAGCACCTCTTGCTCTAGCAGAGAACCCAGGTTCAACTCCTAGCACGTGCATGGTAGCTTACAACCATCTGTAACTCCCGTTCCAAGGGATCTGGTGGTCTCTTCTGAATCCCAAGGGCACCAGATATACAAGCGATTTGCATACATACTTTCAGGCAAAACTCATAAACGTTAAAAAAAAAAAATCTTAAAAAAATTTAAACCAGAGAGTGGTAGTCCATGCCTTTAATCCCAGCACTTGGAAGGCAGAGGCAGATGGATCTCTATGAATCAAGGCCAACCTGACCCATAGAGTGAGTTCCAGGACAGCCAAAGCTGCACAAAGAAACCCTGTCTTGAAAGCAAGCAAACCAACAAACAAATTTAAGAAAATGAACATTATTTTTTTTTTCCTTTTCTTTGTTTTTGTTGTTTTTAAGACAAGGTTTCTCAATGGGCATGGTGGAACACACGTTTAATCTCAGCACTCCAGAAGCAGAGACAGAGATGGGGTGGAGTGGAGGTGAGGGGTTCTATGTGAGGCTCCCAAGCACTGGGATTAAAGGCAGAGGCCACCATCGATCAGTAATTAAAAAAACATTTTTTAATGGAATTGTAGTATGTAGTATTTTGTAGTGGGCCATGTTGTTGTTGTTGTTGTTGTTGTTTGAGATTAGATTTCTCAGTCTGTAGACCAGGGTAGCCTCAAACTCATACAGATGGGCCTGTCTCTGCCTCCTGAGTGCTTCAATGAAAGGCGGGAGCCACCACTGCCTGCCGGCAGTCTTTTCTTTTTATGAAGTCAAGCAGGACACCGTGATTACGGTGATTTCGCTTTCTTTCTCTGGTTTTGTTTTATTTTGTTTCCTTAAATGTTCCTTTCCTTTTTGTTTACTTGTTTATCTGTTCTTCCTCTATTTTTGAGACAGTTTCTCTGTGTAACCCCTGGCAATCCTTGAACTTTATTTGTAGACCAGGCTGGCCTTGAACTCAGAGATCTGCCTGCCTCTACCTCCTGGTATTAAAAGCATTCTAGAGCAGGAATTAAGCCACCAAGCTTGTCCTTTTTGTCTCCCTCTATTCCCACTCCCAACCCGGAATAGGGATTCTCTTTGTAGCCTAAGTTGTCCTGGAACTGGCTCTATAGACCAGGCTGGCCTCTAACTCACAGAGATCTGTCTGCCTCTGCCTCAAAAAGTGCTGGGATTAAAGAAAGGCATTAGCCACCACTGCCTGGATTCCTTTTATGTGAATGTTTTTGCCTATATGTATGCCTGCACACCAGTAGTGTGCCTGATGTTATCAGAAGCCAACATTGAATTCCCTAGAAATGGAGTGAGAAATGATTGTGAGCTACCATTTAAGTGCTGGGAATTGAACCTGGATCCTCTGTGTCTTAGTTAGAGTTTTACTGCTGTGAACAGACTCCATGACCAAGGCAAGTCTGATAAAGGACAACATTTAATTGGGGCTGGCTTACAGGTTCAAAGGTTCAATCCATTATCATCAAGGAATATGGCAGCGTCTAGGCAGGCATGGTACAGGAGGAGCTGAGAGTTCTACACCTTCATCTGAAGGCTGCTAGTGGAATACTGGCTTCTAGGCAGCTAGGATGAAGGTCTTAAAGCTCACAGCCACAGTGCCATGCCCACTCCAACAAGGCCACACCTACTCGAACAGGGCCACACTTTCTAATAGTGCCACTTGCTGGGCCAAGCATATATAAACCATCACTTTGTAAGATCAACAGTGCTCTTAAACTGAGCCATCTCTCCAGCCCCTATTCATGGCCTTAATCTCAGCACTCAGAAGGCAGAGTCAGATGAAGAGTTGTGAGTTCAAGACAAGACTGCTTCACATAGTAAGTTCCAGTCCCACCAGAGCTCCCCAATGAGACCTGTCTAAAACAAAACAAGTTACACAGATGAATGGGTGTTCATTAATCAGTACTATCCACACTGTAAAGCTGTTAATTCTTTCTCCCAACTGATTTGTTGATTCAAGAAAAACAAAACAAAACAAAAAACAAAAAAACAAAAAACCTCACTGCTAGAGGAATCTATAATGTAAAATCTTTTTAAAAAATAAAACCCAAAACATCTGGCCACAAAGTAGACCAATATTAATTTTACTTCTGCACTAAAATATATGCATGTGCCTGTAAAAACAGCCCTTAGGAGGTGGAGACAAGAGGATCAGAAGTTCAAGGCCAGCCTGGACCACAAGGGACCCTGCCAGTAAAACAAGAAACAAAATAAAACAAAGAAACAAAAAAAAAACAAAACCAAACAAAAATGTACACAAATGTTCACAGCATCATTATTTATAAAAGTCAAAATGTAGAAACATCTAATGAATAGAGAAGTGTAGTATACCCAGACAAAAATATCATTCATCATAAATCTAAATACTATTAGATTTTCTGAAACATAAGTATGCACAAATGAACTCCACAAACATGCTACAATGTTATGTCCAATCTGAAAGCCACAGGTACATGCAGCCAAGGATAGCTCCGAATAAGCCAGCAATGCCAGGCGAGGTGGTGCACACCTTTTTTTTTTTTTTTTTGGTGCACACCTTTAATCCCAGCACTCAGGAGACAGAAGCAGGAGGATCTCTGAGTTGGAGGCCAACCTGGTCCACAGAGCAAGTTCCAAGACAGCCAGGGCTACAGAGAGAAACCCTGTTTAGAAAGGAAGGAAGGGACGGAGGGAGGGAGGGAGGGAGGGAGGAAGGAAGGAAAGAAGGAAGAAGGTTACAATTTATCTATTTGGGAGATGGCTGTGTATGTGCCTATGTGGAGGTCAGAAGACAACTTGAAGTTGTTTCTCCTACTACCGAGTAAGTCCTGGGGTTTGAACTCAGATATCAAGCATCATGCAAGTATTTTTACCTGCTGAGCCATCTAGTTGACTGACAATCCCATATAAATGAAATGTTCAAAATAAGCTTATCTGTGAAGGTTAAATAGAATTAGTGGCTGCCTTGGGTTTTAAGCCAAATGGGGAAGAAAGGGCACGGATGGCTAATGGGCCTAGGGTTTTCTCTGGATCGTGTTAAATGTTCTAAATCTATTGTGGTGAGGGTTGCTCAGCTCTGTGAATGTAACACAACCCATTGAATTACACACTTATTAAACTGGGTGAATTCAATAATCTTTTAAAAACACAAACAAACCTCCGAGATGATGGTTTTTTCTCTTGGTGGGAACTGACAAGCTGACCATAAAACTTCTAAGGAAATGTAAAAGGCCAAAAAAGAAGCTAGGTGTGGTGGCATGAGTGTGCTCACAGCCCCAGCACTCAGGAGGTGGAAGGAGGATTCCAAGTTCTAAGACAGCCTGAGCTACATGCTGGGACTTGCCTTTAAAAAGAAATAGAAACAGGGCTAGGACATAAGTCAGCAGCTGAACGTTTGTGCAGTGTGTCCAGCACCCTGAGTGTGAGCCCCAGCACTGCAAAGAAAGGCTTTAGTTGTTTTATTTTTAGATTGGATCTCACTATGTAACCTCAACTGGCCAGAGGTCCACCTACCTCTGCCTCCCGAATGCTGGGTTTGAAGGCTTGTGCCACCACATTCAGGTAGTTTCCTTAGCTGGATGTCTTATACAATCCAAGACTACCATCCCACGGATGGTCTAGGTGGGGAAGTAGTCCTGGGTTGTATAAGAAAGCTAGCTGAGACAGGTGGTGGTAGCCCATGCCTTTACTCCCAGCACACCAGAGGCAGAGGCAGGTAGACTTCTGTGAGTTTGGGGCTAGCCTGGTCTACAAAGTGAGTTCCAGGATGGCAGGGCTACACAGAGAAATCCTGTCTCGAAAAACAAAACAAATTGGAAGATGAGAAGGAGCAGAAAGGGAAGAAGAGGGAGGAGAAAGAGAAAAGAGGAAGAAGAAGGGAGAAAAGGAGGAGGAGGAGGAGGAGGAGAAGGAGGAAGAGGAAGAGGAAGAAGAAAGAGCTAGCTAGCTTAGCAAATCTACTGGGAGCAGCCAAACTCCCTGCAAACTGCAGTAAGAGCATTGCCCTCTGGTCTCTGCTTCAGTTCCTGTCTCCAGGTTCTTTCCATGAGTTCCTGCCCTGATACTGGTCAGTGCTGGATTATGACCTGGGAGTTGTAAACTGAAATAAACCCTTTCCTCCCTGAGTTGCTTTCATTCACAGGGTTAATCACAGCAACAGAGAAGCACACTAGGACTTGAAATAGGACTTCCAAACTTCTGAAGGATGCTGGGCACAGTGGTATCCCTTTCATCCCAGCACTTGGGAAGCAGAGGCAGGTGGACTACTGTGATTTGAGGCCAGCCTGGTCTACATAGTGTGTTCCAGGACAGCCAACACTACATAGATGAGACCACCCCATATAATATATTTATGTGTATATGTATGTGTGTATATATAATATATATGTGTGTGTATGTATATAATGTGTGTGTGTGTGTGTGTGTGTGTGTATTCTGAAGGAAATTTTCTTATTGCCTAGAATTCTATGCTCAGTAAAATGACCAATCAAATGTAAGGGAAGGTCAAGGACATTCAGATATTTAATTTTTTTTTTCAGAAATTATATCAGTTTCAGTTTCCTAGGTCAAAAAAGAAAATGAAGAAGATGTAGGCTTCAGGTAACAAGGAACCCATGCTTAGAGGAGTTGATGTGGACTCCAGGAGCAGGAGAAGAGTAGGTAATGGAAAGAGAAGAGAGGGTGTTTCCGGTTGAGAGAGGGGCAGCCCAACTCAGGAACAGAAGGTTCCAAGTCTTCAGAAGAGACTGTTTCTGGAGGAGAAACTGACAAGAGTCCCTGGTGTGTCTGATCCTCTAGAGACAGTCTGAGCCACAGGGGCTGACAAAGCGGTGATTACAGGAAGCTAAGTGAGCAACCGCAAGCCCAGGTGCCTATTACTCTTGAAGAAAGAGCAAGGGCGATCATAAAACACTACACAGCTCAGACAATGGATCGATTACACACTCTGAGCAAGAAATACACTTGAACATTGGCCTCGCCCAAATTATCACATAGCTATCCTGGGCGTCCTGTGGGCCTGGAAGCAGCTTGGGTATGGGGAAAGTCCAGTACAGAGAGTGCTTGCTTAGCCTATGTAATGGCCATGGAACCTGAAAGTCAAAAGATACTGCCTCCAGCATGGTTGTCCACACCTTTCCTTCCAGCACTTGGGAGATAGAGGCAGGAGGATCTTTTTGAGTTCCAGGCCAGCCTGTTCTACTTAGCAAGTTCATGGAGAAAGAATGAGGGGTGGATGGGAAATCCAGCAAGATACCATAAGGTGGTTGGGGCACCTGTCTTAGGGGAAGGATCAGCTGCTGGGAGAGTGAGTGTTGTGTGCATCGATGGCTTAGGCAGTTTATCAGTGGCATGGGAAAGGGTGTCTCTGCAGAGATGGCATGGTATGGACGATCACATCCAGAAGCGGGCTTAAGGGGGATTTTATGTGTCAGGGTGTCGGGGGTGTAGGGCGTGAGATCCCTGGAAGAGAAAAGTAGATATCCATAGGGAACATGGTGGCAGCAGAGGTGAAGACTAGTCACAAATCGAGGAGCTGATTGTATCAACAGATATTTTAAGGTCTCTCACTGTAGGAAATGGGAGAAACCCAGAATGAACTGATACTGGAACGGGTAGGGTCTATGTGAAGCCACAGCTTTCAATACATGCAAAGAAAAGCATACAATACAAAGTATAGGTGTGGGCACCGCCTAGTTCCGCCCACCAAGAATGTTAAGAGAAATACCATTTCTTTTTGTTTTGTTTTGTTTGGTCCTGGGAGTAGAGACTGAGATAGAACCCAGGACCTACTACATTCTAGGCAAGTGGTCGACCACTGAGATCCCCAGCCTAGCATGGGTGCTCCAATAGCCACGAGACCTTGATCTCATGTTTTAGCCTCCAGGCACCATTTTCCAACAAAAAAGAAGCAGAACTCTGGGTAACTGATTGGCTTTGGGACAGGAAGCAAAGAACATACCTAATAAACTAGTAATATTTTTGTTCCAGAGAGTAGGGAACTCCTCAAAGAATAATGAGTCTCCCTCAGCCGGCCCGGGTTCCTGTAATGAAGCATCACAATCCGAGCAGCTGAAATGACAGACATTTCCCCCCCACACACTGTTCTAGAGGCCAGAAGTCTCTCTGATCTCTCTGCACCCTCTCCCCCATGTCTTCTCCTGTGTCTGCTCATTATCCATCCTCTGAGTGTGCCCTGCCTGGTGTCTCTTCCTCTTATAAAGCCAGCAGTCTTGTTGGATTAGGGCTCCATCCTTATGGCTTCATTTAACCATAACCTCTGTGGTGGTTTGAATAGTGCCCATGGGAAGTGGCACTATTAGGAGATGTGGCCTTGCTGGAGTGGGTGTGGCCTTGTTGGAGAAAGTGAATCGCTGTGGGAGATGGCTTTGTGGTCCTATGCTCAAGCTCCACCCAGTGAGAAAGGAGTCTCCCTCCTGGATGCTTTGGGATCAAGATGTAGAGCTCTCGATCTTCCAATACTATGTCTGCCTAGATGTTGCCATGCTTCCCACCATGATGATAGTGGACTGGAAGCCAGCCCCAATCGATCAAATGTTTTCCTTTATAAGAGTTACCTTGGTCATGGTGTCTCTTCACAGCAATAAAACACTAAGACAACCCTTCTTGTGTTTATTTGAAGAACAGTTTATTGAATACAGTTAAGACTTCAAAATGTCTATTTCAGTCAGGAGAAATACATTAATATGACACAGAAGCCAACTTGAAAAGGTTCTCAGCAGCTGCAGCTGCATCTCTTGTACATCTGAATAAATAATGAACTTAGTGGGACTAGAGGAATGGCTCCATGGTTAAAAGCACTTGCTGATCTCGCAGAACCCACATGTCTCATCACTGCCTGTATCTCTATTTCCAGAGAGTCCAACATCCTCTTCTAGCCTATGCAGGCAGCAGACAATGCACAAGACTGCCGTGAACTGGCTGACACTCAGGCATTGCCATGCATACATGTGGGTACTGTAAAAGCAGCAAGTGCTCTCAACCACTGAGCTGTGTTGCGCCTTTGAAGGGAAAACTCCATCCATGGCCTTTTCCTGCTTCACCAACTGCTTCCTGGCCTCCACGACATAAGCAGCTTTACCCTGCCCTCCTGTGAGGGTACTGCCCTCTAGCTCTTCCTAGGACACGATGAGAAGCTGGAAGTAGGTGAGGGAAGAAGGCCTTCCTGAGCCTGAGCCTGAGCCTGAGCTGAGCCTGAGCTGAGCCTGAACCTGAGCTTGGCCTTACTGATGTTATGTTGGACTTTAGTCCCACATCTGTGATAAGGAAATTTCTGTTGCTGACAAGTCCTTTCCGAGTCTTTAATGCACTGTTTTTGTTTACTTGGGTTTTTTGAGACACAATTTCTCTGTGTAGCTTTGGCTGTCCAGGAACTTGCCCTGAAGACCCCGGGCTGGCCTCAAACTCACCGGAATCTGCTGGGATTGGCATATGCCACCACCACCACCGCCATCATCACCACCACCAGGCTTCATAGTGAATTGCTGAGGCAACTCAATCATCCTGATAAAGAGCATTTCAGTCAAAGGAATTAACACGCACTAAGCTAATGGGTGCAGGTAGATAAAGAATGAGACAACATGACTCAAAGTCCTTGCCCCCCAAATTCATTTAATTACAATGGGGAAAGGAGAGATCGACACATTCCCTCCGTCAAACTCAGTCAACAGAGACTGTAACAGGTCAGAAGTCAGTGAGAAGAATGCGATGTCACCTCTGTGAGGGTCCTGCCCCACATTCATAAGTGGAGTCTATTCATGGGACATGTTAGACAAACTCACATGAAAGACACTGTGCAGGATCATGGCCTGACATCTTGTAAACTGACATAACCTGGAAAACAAGAACCTTAAATGGGAAAACACCTCCATCCCTCTCTGACCTCTGAGCCTGACTGTGGGAGTATTTTGTTGATTACTGGTTGATGTGGGAGGGGCCACGGCACAGTGGGTGTGGTACCATTCCTCGATCTGTGAGCCTGGTCTCCATTAGGAGAGCCTAGAAGCAGCTTTCCTTCGTGGTTCCTGACTTTGCTCCTGCTTGACCTCCTGCCTTGACACCTCTCAACCATGGACAGTTACCCGGAAGCACAGGGTGAAATAAACCCTTTCCCGCCAAAGTTGTTTTGATCACGATGTTTATCACAGCAATGCAACTTTAATGAGAACGTTCACATATGTCAAGGAAGAGCCGAGGAACAAGAGCAAGGCCACCAACTGGGTCTTTCTGCTACAAAGGACTTTATTACGACAAATGGCAAAATGTACATAAATTGTAACATTGTAGCTAGATTTTCTCAGCTACTTTGTGGAGACTTGGGAAAATGTCCGCTAAACTCTGCACACTAAGTGGCAGCAGTTCACTTGCAAGTGATTGCTGCTGAAAAGCTTTGGGACCTATTAGGGGAACATTTTTTTTTTTTTTTACAAATGTGAAAGTCTTCCCAAATAGAAAGAAAGGTAAGATGGTAACAATGGAGCTTGTAAAGGGATGCGTATGGGAAAAGTCTGTGTATATATTCTGGTGGGGTGCTTTTAGACACCTTAGCGTTCATTCTTTTTGATTCCACAAAAGCTATCCAGAATGTATTTGGGGAAAGCAGGCCTCCCTCATTCTCTGTCCACACGCTACAAACGTGGGCATCTGCCCAGATCAGCCAGTGCTTGCTCTTCATCTGCCTGGCTGAGGTCACTGGTCAAGAGAGGGACACATGACTTAAGTCAGCTCAATGTGGGTCAGTCTTTGGGATTTCTTTTCCCCCTTTCTGAAATGATTGTGAAAGAGGTTTTGTTTTTCTCCTGGGATTGTTAAGCTCTTAGAAAATAGGCTAAGGAGGCTGTCTGAGGACCTCCCTGGTGAAGCCAAACTGGGCAGACAAAAGCCATCGCTATGGAGAAAAGCAAATCCAACAGAGGGAGAAAGCACTTCACGATAACCTCCCAGTCCTCAGAGCCTGGCACACTGGCTTTTCTGGCAAAATAAGCCTAATATCTTTAATTTTCTCCTTAAGCCACTTTGAGCTGGGCTGTTGGCGCTTGTGGCTGAAGGAATCATGACTAATATTAGGAAATGCCTAATTCCACTGGGCTGGAGTTCAGAGGATGAGAGGGAGGGGAATTATAGCCACAGCCAGACTTGGCAGGGCCTCTGGGCATCGGGAGCCAGTGTGGGTTCCTGCTCCTCCCTCCCCGAGGGGAGGTTTTTGAAGGTGCTGTGGGAGACAGGGAGAGAGCAGGTGGCAGGTCACAGCAAACAGAACTCCAGAGTGCCTGCTCAAAGTTTACTTGTAAGATTACACTTAGTCAGTTCTACCCTGGAACAACTCGTTGCCACAGCCCAATGACTACACCCTCGGCACAGCCTGAGCAAAGACACCTAGGCCTGGTCCACTCTTCCCTCCCGTCTCTGTGATGACCAGGTCTTGAATTTCTCCGTCTTGTCTGGGATTACAAAACATAGAGCCACCAGTCCATGCAGCTGAACTGAAGTACGACCCCAAGAGGGAGGCCGGATGGGATCGTCCCCACTGTACAGAAGTGGGAAGTGGAGGTCCGTGGTCTCAAGGCTATTTGGTGACTCTGCCAGGTGACTAGAGAACAGGATTCCTCTCTGCAAGCCCAGAACTCATTATAGGGCTTTTTGATTGGGGGTATTTCTGAGATAGGTTGTTGATAGTGCATCTTGGCTAGTGTGGGAGATGCAGTGAAAAACAGAATCCTTCCCTTGGACTGTGTGTTTGTGCTTTGTGTGTGTCCGCATGTGAATGCAGGTGAGTGTGTACATGTGGGGACATGGGTGGATGTGTGTGTGTAGATATGTGTGTGTAGGTGTGTATGTGTGCGTGTGTGGATGTGTGTGTGTGGATGTGTGTGTGTGCACACAGAAGTTACATTGGATAATCTCTATCACCCTCTATCTTTATTTTATTTTATTTTATTTTTAACAGAATCTCTTACTGTGTCTCACTGATTGGCCAGGCAGGTTGGCCAGCAATTCTGAGCATCCCTACCTTTTTCTGCTTTCTCCTCTGCCCAAGGCCTTTTATGCTCATGGAAAAGGTCTCCTTATTTGCTTTTTTGTTGTTGTTTGTTTTTGGTTGGTTGGTTTTTGTTGTTGTTGTTTTCGAGACAGGGTTTCTCTGTGTAGCCCTGGCTGTCCTGGTACTCACTCTGTAGACCAGGCTGGCCTCGAACTCAGAAATCCACCTGCCTCTTCCTCCCAAGTGCTGGGATTAAAGGCATGTGCCACCACTGCCCGGTGGTTGGTTGGTTTTGTTGTTGTTTTGGAGAGTTTTTTGGTTTTTTTTTTGTTTTGTTTTGTTTTTTTTTGAGAGGAAGTCTCAGGAGACCCAGCCTGGCCATCAAACTAACCATGTAGCCAAAGTTGACTTTGAACTCCTGATCCTCCTGCCTCCACCTCCCAAGTCTCTCCTTAGATCTGAGAGGGCCTTTGTCTGAATCAGAAGCAGAAGAGCACTTGAGTCCCTGGGAGGTGGGAGGGGAAGGAGAGGGATTTGGGTTTAGGATGCTGATTGGGGCCAGGCAGGAGAGAAAGGTCCCAGGAGGACACAGAAAACTACACTCCTAGCACTGGACTGGATATGAAGGCCCTTAAATTTTCATAAAACGAAAGGATCATTCTCTCCATTTTAGAGATAGAACAAATGAGGGTGGTACAGAGAAGGAAAGAAACTTGCCCAAGATCACGTGTCAGAAAGAAGGGGAAGCTGGGATTTGAAATGGAGATCTGAGGCCAGAGCCTAAGCAGTTCTCCAGTATTCTCTGAGCATTCAAAACTCACTAGGCAAGATGCTAGAAGAGACAGGGACAGGAGGCAGGAGCTTCTCCAGGGCTCCCAGCACCATTTGCCCCCCCCCCGTGGTTATTATTTTCCATTTATTATATATTTAGTAGTATGTATTTTAATTTAAATTTAATATTTACATTTTAAAATATTTATAAATAAATATTTAATTATATATTTAATTAAAATATATTTGGATCATTTCCCCCTCCTCCTTTACTCCTACTAAAAACCCCCATTCTCTCCTCCCCTCCCCCAGTCCCCATTATCAGCCAGCCAACAGCGCAGTGAGACGCGCTTGTGGGAGAACCTGGTGCGAGGTGGGCAGAAGTAGGATCTCAGAAGAATCTCTGAAACATCCTGAGAGTTGAAGGAGGCGGAGCATTGAGGTGGCATTGGAAGCGGCAGGAGGAGACAGGAGAAGAGACTGTCTCTGCAATGCTGCTCTGGAGCAGGGTCCACGCTGGGCAGAACACACCCAGGCCTTGCGCCACCAGGGAGGGGGGACCAGCTGCATTGGCAGGCCACCAGTGCTCTGCAGGACGTGGCACCCGCGTTGCCTCCAGCAGCAGAACCTGAGGGACAGTTGGGGGTTGGGTCCCTTTGAGAGTCGGTACCTCTATGCAAGGGGCCAAAAGCACCTCTCAGGAAGACTACCGGGGCTGCAGAGGGGAGGGGAAGAGCGCAGGGTAGGGATAGGGGGGCGGGGAGAGGGGGATGCTGGGAGAGGAGTGGCGAGGGAGATAATAAGGTCTAGCATTCGCAGAGACCGAGGAGCAGAATAAGGAGGCCGTATCTTGGACGAGTGCCCGGGATGAAGGTTTTTTTGATCGTAGAACTAGAAGGTCCCTTTCATGCCCAGCTGTGGTGGGAGTCAAAGCCTTCAGGGTGGAGCCTGTGTTGCCCCTTAAGAGCAACTGGGCAAAGAGCAGGTTGCTTAACCTCTCTGGACCTCAGCGTCCTCACCTCGAGAGTGGAGCTAAGGACCCCAGTAGGCAGAAGGGTTTGGCTGTCAAGATCATGAGGATGCTTCCACGGAGCAATTGTTAACTTGTGGAGGACAGAACTACAGAACTCTGTTATGTGAAGGACAGAGCCTGGAGGAGGAAGCCATGAAACACCTTAGACAGAAGGGGAACGGCTTTAGGGAGAAATACTGGACTGGGGTCCTCCAGTCGAACAGGCGTGCCCTGTACCTCCTCCGCATCTTGAGTATGCGCCTCCCACTAGCCGCTAGAGACTAGCGGAAGCCTGGCTGAGTGTGGGCCCAGCTGCCACAGTGTGGCTATATCCAGTGAGCCAGGCAGGCTGGGAGAGCCGCTAGGATTCCGTAGGATTTCCTTATCACTGTGGAATGCAGCCCAGGAAGTAAGCTGGGAAGCTTTTTCTCACACCTTCTTTTAGAAGAGCTTGCTTGTAGCTGGGACAGCCATGAACTCCTGAGGTGGCTGAGGCTGGCGTTGATCTCCTGATCCTTCCACCTCCCCCTTCCCAAGGGCCAGGATTACAAGTGTGCACTGCCACATCCAGCTTGCTTTTCAGGCTTTCCTTCTCTTCTTCCTTCCTCCCCACCCCCACCCCATGACCCATTCTCCTCTTTAGCTCCAGCTGACCTGGAACTGTCTCTGAAGACCCAGATGGCCTGAAAGTCAAAAGAGATCCGCTTGTCTCTGCCTCCTGAGTGCTTGGGTTTGAAGGGGTGGGCTACCACTCCGTTCTTCACATTCCCTAGCCAGCATTAAGCTCATACACTAACCACCAAGTTTTAGACAACTTTAGAAGCATTTATTTCAATAATAATAATAATAATAATAATAATAATAACAATAAATTGCAACGTGGTAAAAGCAGTACAAGGGATAATTACCCTCAAATTAACGAGAGGACACAGCAGTTGCAAGGAGGCAGAAGGGTTTTCAAATCCTGCCCGTCGCTTTCTTTTCTTACTCCTATTTGTACTGAATTAGAAAACCCCAAACCACAATTATAAGTCATTAGAAATGGCAGCAAATATTAGTGGCTCTGCCAGATGGCGTTGGATTTGGACCCCATCCATCTCTGAGGACCATCCACCTTTACCTCTCAAGCCTCGGAGGTCAGTAGATGCCAGTTTTTCTAAAGACCTAAGGCCTAAGCTAAGCTGTCTGCTGTAGCTTAGAGAGAACGGCGCGTGCGCAGAGCAGCGATCTGTTCTTTGCTTGAATTTGACTCTGGAAAGAATTCTTTAAGTTCTGATGTAATGTTTGGATGTGGTTTTTAAATAGTCTTAATAATATGTCATTGATTCCAGTCTCCTGGTCCGCAACAGAACTCTGCAAATGGTGAGGGAGATTTGAGCCCCTATAATGGAACAGTAACGTTACAGTTTGGGTTTAGGACATTCTGCTGTGCTTAGAGTTGTAACTCAATTAGACAGACCTATGCTTAGCAGAGCGTGCATTGAGGCCCTGGGTTCAACCCCCATCCCTACCCACCCCCATGCAAACCATAAAGAAAAGCAGTAAAGTCAACAGTAAATCTGTAATCGATTGGTGATGTCTGCACAGTTCAGCTGGTGACTAGGTTGCTGCTATCTGCTTAGGCCACTCAAGACTGTGGACGTGGTGACCTTGAGTAGCCCTATAAAAACATGAAGTCATGAGTTTGTTTCCTCACTCTTCCAGGGATGGGATTGGCTCACGGCTACAATTTCCACTATTTCCTTGAACTCCTATTGGGAAGGATTTAGACTGTACCTTTCATTACTGAGGTCAAAACATAATCGTGTCAGGCCATCAAGATGGCTCAGGTACATGCTGCCAACCCAGACCACCCACATTCACTAACAGGAACCTAGGGGGTTATTGTCTGACCTCCACACTCGTGCCCCCACATGGATAGACAAACACACACACTCATACACATAACATACAGAAATGTAAAAAAAAGCTGGGCGGTGGTGGCGCACGCCTTTAATCCCAGCACTTGGGAGGCAGAGGCCAGCAGATTTCTGAGTTCGAGGCCAGCCTGGTCTACAGAGTGAGTTCCAGGACAGCCAGGGCTACACAGGGAAACCCTGTCTCGAAAAACAAACATACAAACAAACAAAAAATTAAAACCGAATAAATAAATAAAAGCAGCAATAGTAAAGCTTAGGTATGGTGGCACCTGCGCATAAGTCTAGCACTTGGAAGGCTAAAGCAGAAGGATCACAGATTCCAGGCTAGCCTGAGCTACACAGTGAGTTTCAAGGCAGCCTTAGCTACATTTCAAGACTACATTTCAATAAACAATAAAAGAGAGAGCAATAAATAAAAAAAAATAAAAAATAAAAAATAAAAAAAAATAAAAAAAAAAAGACAAGCAGCTTCTCTCTTATCTGATAATCTGGAAGACAGTAGCCCGAGACTGGGAGAATACTCCTCTCGCTTGACTGACCCGCTCAGAGACCCAGCCTCCTTTCATCTTGTGTTTTGGCTACCCGCAGCTTCTGTTCTCATCTGCAGGCTCCACGATGGCTGACCACTAAATGGTGCTAAGCAATAATGGGAGGGAGCTGGAGAGGAATGCCAGGCCCCCTTCCTATAAGACCCTGAAAGCTACACTTTATAGATGACATCCCGTTGGCCACCTAGTCGCAGTGAACACACCCAGCTGAGAGGGCGGAAGGGAAACATGGTTTTGATAATCCTAGGTTGTCATCTGTCCTGCTAAAATCGAGAATACTAATTTTATGAAGAGAAGAAGTGAAGGGGACAGGATCTTGGGAGACCCTAGCCACTAGCTTACACTAACAGGCACCGAAGAGCAATTGGGAAACAGATACACAGTGGCTCTTATGTGTGGTCTCTTTCATCCCTGGGGGAGTGGCCTGATGGCAAATGTCTCTGGTCCTCCCTAGACTGTGACATCCAAAGCGACTTATCAACTCATATCATGATTCAAAAATACTCACCAAACAGAGTGCTTTTGTTCCTGAAGCATGATGTTGAACGGAACGTTTTGAAATACCGTCCTCTCATTTGAACTACCTGAATGCCAAGTGTGACCACTGATCTCTAACCACCTTTAGGCTTCGTCCCACAGGAGATGTTTTTAAAAATATGAGATGCAGCTATTTGTTCATTCAGGTATGATGACACGTGCCTGCCATCATGGCATTTAGGCAAAGGCAGGAATGTGAGTGACAAGACAGCCTGGGCTACATAATGAGATTTGCCTTTGTGTGGGAGGGGACGGGGGTCAAGTAGTGTGTGTTTTGTTTTGTTTTGGTTGGTTGGTTGGTTTTTATATGAGACAAAAGTCTTCTTTTGTAGCCCTGAATGGCTTGGGACTCACTATGTAGACCAGGCTAGACCTCTGCCTCCCAAGTGCTGGCTTTGTTAGAAATAAGTTCAGGGTCTCTGTGAGTTCCAGGCTAGCCTGGTCTACAAAGTGAGTTTCAGGACAGCCAGGGCTACACAGAGAAGCACTATCTTGAACTCTCCCCCGACACACACAGTCATTCCTACCACACATGGTGGGAACTCTGCCTCAACGACAATAAAAACTTCAAGTCATCAGCAGGCTGCTAGAGATCAGCTTTAAGACCTTAAACAGCATCTTGAGCAGAGGACAATTCATGCCTCTGACAGTCCAAACATAGCCTGACAGGAACAAAGGTCTACAAGTTTGTGTCTGTGAGAGGGCCTGTCACTAGGAGGCCTAAGGTCTCCACCTTCATTTTATTTATTTATTTATTTATTTTGGTTTTTTTCGAGAGAGGGTTTCTCTATGTAGCTCTGGCTGTCCTGATCCTGGAGCAGGCCAGGCTGGCCTCGAACTCAGAAATCCACCTGCCTCTGCCTCCAAGTGCTGGGATTAAAGGCATGTACTACCACTGCCTGGCTAAAAATATTTTTATAATATTTTATTATATAATATAATAAATTAAATATAAAATATAAATAAATGTATTATATGATAATAAAATATTGTATATAATAAAAATATTTTATAATATTTATTTTGTAGGTGTATGGGTATATGTGTGCATCCTTTGAGATAAAAGGACAAATTAATTATAGGAGTTGGTTTTCTCCTTCTGCTGTAGGTGCTGGGGATTGAACTTTAGCCACCAACACCCTTACCCATTGAGCCATGTCACTGTCACCCCCTGATTACTTTTTGTTTTGCTTCGTTTTTGAGATAAGGTTTTACTGTATAGTCCTAGCTAGCTAGCCTGAAACTCTTAGACTTGAAGTTACAGAGATCTGCCAGACTCTGTCTCCCAATGCTGGGATTAAAGGTGTGAGATATCACATTTGGCTCCTATTTCTGGTTTTGTTGTTGTTGTTTGGTTGTTTGGTTTGGTTTTTTTTTTTTGTTTTTTTTTTTTTTTGTTTGTTTTTTTTTTTTGAGAGACAGAGTCTCTCATTAATTAGCCTAGGCTGGCTGGCCAATGAGCTTCAGAACTTCACCTGGCTACCCCCTTTCCCTCCTCTCCTCCCTGTCTACCCCTTTCCCTCCTCTCCTCCCTGCAGAGCTGGATTTGCAGGTACTCACAGCTTGGCTCTGCTTCTTCTATTTGTGCTTCTGGGGATGTGAACTCATCCTGTTTGCACAACAGACACTTTACTCACTCAGCCATCTCCTCTGCCCAAATGTACAAGTTTTAATAAGCATATGAGACAGCCAGAGTTGCCAAGGGGTGGTGGTGCACGCCTTTAACCCCAGCATTGGGAGGCAGAGGCAGGTAGATCTCTGAGTTCTAAAGGCCAGCCTGATCTACACAGCAAGTTCCAGGATAGCCAGAGCTATACTGAGAATCCCTGTCTCGGACAAAAAAAATAAGATAATAGTGAGAGTTATTCAAATTAACTTATTCCATTTACATCCAATGCTGCCACATGATAAAGGATTGCCAAAAGTTGGCTTCCAGCTCTTTCATGAGTGTTATAATGAACACAGATACACGGATGCGCTCAAGTTTTGTGGAACAAGTTACTTAGCATCCGTTTGACTGAAAGGATGCGGATTTTCAATCCAGCCTCACAGATTTGTTTTTCTTCCTGCCTCTGGGGGTGGTGAAAAAAAAAATCCATTAATTTTGTCCTGGAAAGTTTATTTTGCTTTTGTTCAGAAAGAGAGAGAGAGAGAGAGAGAGAGAGAGAGAGAGAGAGAGAGCATGCCAATGACTCACCAGGAGGATCATTATGTTGTGTTTGAAAACCATGTGGGAATCTGAGAAACTCAAGGCTTCTCTGCCGCTACTTGACAAAGTTTCATAACATACATCCCTGGGGAATCAGACGACATGGCTCACCCTCCTGCGAGCCCTGCTCTCTGCTGTTTAGCATCCCAGTCACCCTTTCTCTGCCATTACTGTCTGTATGAAATGATCCAACGTGTCCGAGTTCTTGGCAATTGGCTTTGTGGAGAACTGGATTTTTGATTTTGCTTTGGTTTTGTTTGTTGGCTTTTTTGAGATAGGGTTTGAGATAGGACAGCCTGGCTGTCCTGGAACTCACAGAAGTCCTCCTGCCTCTGCTTCCTGGCATGTGATCAAAGGCACATGCCACCACCTCCTGCCTGGAAGCTGGATTCTTAATCTGGGTTTACTAGTATTCTTTCAGTCCAAGATCTTGAATAACTGTCCCGTGCCCCAAGCCTTCATGAACAACTTATGAGTCACTGGCTCATTATTTCAATAGAGGATATTCTGCCGTACAAAAGGCATCACTCAAACCCCGTAAGTTACATGAAAATAGATTGCCTGAGACAAACTGCCAAGATAGACCAACTGAATCCATATTAGTACCTGCACACCGCCAAGGGATATGACAGCTATTTAAAACATAATGGGATTGCTGTAAAACCTTCATGAATATTGCCTTTCAGGTTTACGAGTGGCTATGTTGTTCGTTCATTTCTTCCTTGGAGATATCCACTATCTGTGGGCCACTTGTAGACTTTGAGAACAACCCTCCACCCAGGGTTCCATATTTAGAAAAGGCCTATATGCATTAAGTTTGCTGTTTATATCATGAAATGGGAGTCGTCAATGGAAGGAGTTTTCCAGTTATCCTGGTTTCTGACCACATACAGGTGGAAGCTTGTATTGACTGAGTGACATGCTAACTGGGAGGAACGTTAACTGACATGTATCAGGGTGTCCAAGAGAGATCTAGGGCAGTGACAGTGATCAGCTGTGCAGGGCCTGTCAGAACCCAGTTCCTGATAGACAGCTCTGGTAACAGGGCCACCATCTGATATCTCCAGCCATTTTGACTCTGCTAGGAGCTTGTAGCCAGCAAGAAGCTGTTTTGTATAATCTCCTAATAAAAGCGATTTTCCTCCAAATCACTGGGGGATTACACTGAAACCCTCCCACTGATGAATTTATTTTTTCCTCACTCTGTAGCCCAATGTAGCCTTGAACTCAAGATCCTCCTGCATCTATCTTTTTTTTTTTAAGATTTATTTATTATTATATATAAGTACACTGTAGCTGTCTTCAGATGTACCAGAAGAGGGTGTCATATCTCATTACGGGTGGTGTGAGCCACCATGTGGTTGCTGGGATTTGAACTCAGGACCTTCGGAAGAACAGTCAGTGCTCTTAACCGCAGAGCCATCTCTCCAGCCCCTGCATCTATCTTTTGAGTCCCAGGATTACAGGTATATTTAACCATGTGGACTTAAATTTTTTTTAATTAATCAATTAATTGTAATGGTTTGTATATGCCCGGCTCAAAGAGTGGCACTATTAGAAGATGTGGCCCTATTGGAGTAGGTGTGTCACTGTGGGCATGGGCTTTAAGACCCTCATCCTAGCTGCCTGGAAGTCAGTATTCTGCTAGCAGCCATCAGATGAAGATGTAGAACTCTCAGCTCCTCCTGTGCCATGCCTGCCTGGACACTGCCATGTTCCTGTTTTGATGATAATGGACTGAACCTCTGAACCTGTAAGCCAGCCCCAATTAAATGTTGTCCTTTATTGACTTGCCTTGGTCATGGTGTCTGCTCACAGCAGTAAAACCCTAAGACATTAATTAATTGATTTTGATGACACAAATATCACTGTAAGGTCTGCAGTATATAGTCCAAGTGGCAGGGCCGTGTTACCATACCTGAAAGTGGCTTGAAGTACCCTGTACTGAGTCTATATCCCCATCTGTCCCAGGGAAGTAGGACCCTATCTGGGAAAATTGGAGGGCATGACTAAAGAGGGTCTTTGGGAAGGTGGCTCATAGAAGTGAGGAAAGAGCTCGCCCCGGAGAAGGAAGGGGACTGGTCAGAGGAGAGAGGGGTTGTGGGGGAGGAGAACAAATTAGAACAAAGTATGACATATATGTACTAACCATCAGACAGTAGGGGTCACAGACAGGGGCCCTGATCTTTTCTGGGGCTGACCTAGACCCTCTGCCCCTCCCTACAAGAATGGGCCCCACTCAAGCATGGATGTCCATCCTGATTGTGGGAGACTGAACTTCCAACTTCTGCTATTCCCACAGGGCACAGAAAAGCTGGTAAGTGATGAGGGTACCGGGAAAGGCAAGAGGGAGACAAGACAGATGGGCATAAGCAGAAAGACAATTTTGAAGAGACAGTCTAAGATGGAAATGTTAGAGTGCAAATACCTGAGACAGTTTGAAGGAGGGAAGATCTGTTAGGGCTCATGGTTTCCTTCCATGATAACTGCCCCATCACTACGGGTCTGGTGGTGACAGGGATCACTGTGATGGTAGGAGGTGGGTGTGAGGGGACAGAGCAGCCAGGCAGCAGAGAGGGAATGCCTGCCATGTTGGGCTACCTCCTGACCGTCATCTCCTCTTTCATCCATATTCCCAGCCTATGGGATGATGGTGTCTACTTTCAGAAGTCTCCCCATCTCCCGGTTAATTCTCTCTGGAAATACCCTCACAGACGTGCCAAGAAATAAACTGTACTACTAATCTCTGGGGACTCTCCACATCCATCACATGGACAATCAGGATGAACGGCAAAGAAGCTGGAGAGATGGGCTCAGCAGCAGTTAAGAAGAGCTGCTCTTCTTGCAGACCCCCACATCAGGTAGCTCACAACTGCCTGCGCTTCCAGGCTCCAGAGAGTCGGTTACCTTCTTCTGGCTTCCACAGACATCATCCCAGGAGGATACAGAACAAATGACAGACAGCACAAGATCATAACGGAGCCAGAAGCTGAGAGACGTTTCCCTGTTCCCTCACCCCAGCCCTTGTCTCTAGGAACTCACCATAATTTCCTGGTCTCCATGCTCCAGTGTGATCCCTCACTAGGTGTCAAGTGTTTGGGAGCCAGAGACCCACGTGTCCTAGCGCTCTTACAAGGGAGACTTGCTGGGTATCCACTGTGAAGTAATGTAAGCTGTGAAGCCTGCTAGGCAGGAGAAAACAGAGAAAGAGAGGAGTACCCTTCGTCTCCCTCACTTGTGGGTGCCTAACACAGGACACAAAAAAGCAGTCAGCAATTGCAGACTGCAACATAAATATCCCATCAGTATCAGAGAATGAGATATAATAGCACACTATTATATACTATAGATTATATTTATATTATTTAACTATAATATATATTTTTATATTGAATTATAATAACACGATTATATAGTAGTGTTATACTCTGGTCTCAGCTGCACAGCTCCCTAGCTGTGTGACCTTGAACACATTATTCCTCCAAGACTGTCTCTTCTATAAAAATACGAATAGAAGCCACACCATAGGATTGCTACGACCCTTCACTGGCCCAACAATGATGCCTGGCACACAGAAAACCCTCAAGAACCCTTAGCTTAGGTGTGGGGTAGGCAGCCAGAGTATCTAGGCTAGGCTGATAGCAAAGAGGGAAGAGCGTCTATCACTACCTACTACCTGGCTGCGTTGACTCCAGCAAAGGGTTTCCAGACGTGAATAAGGCAGGCCTAAGACCTTCCTGGGATTTTCAGTGAGAAGGAAGAAAAGGTTGCTTGCACCCCAGCTGCAAGCTGTAGGTCTCCTCAGATGCACAAGATCCAATGCAGGAACTGTGTGGATGTGCAAGCAAGAAACACAGGGGGCCACCGCCAAAATGACCATGACCATGTCCCGCTTCGGTCAGCCCTCGGCTCTAGAAAAGGGGCCTTGGGTAACAGCTAGGCCTCCCTTAGTCTCTCTGTGTCAAACAGAGTTATTAAGGCTACATTAAGGTATATCAGGGCCTCAAGGACTTACTGAGTGAGACGCCATGAGAATGTGTCTTTTTATACAACCATCCTCCATGATGAGAGGGAGGCAGACTGGTGACTCTTCTAGCTGCCGCAGCTATGGTCTGTCCATTTCTAACGGTTCTACATTGCAATCTCCCTGGGTGAGCACACACGGAGAGAGCCTGTCTGCATACATAGCAGCCTCTTCCAACTAGGTACAATGGCGTCCTTCGTTGTCTATCCTGGGTCTGTAGGACCTGCCAAGAGTAGCAGTTAAGTGTGAGGGTTCTGGAGCCGTGCTGTCGGAGTTTGAATTCTGACTCTTGGCTTTGTGACATGGGGCAGCTGGCTTAGCCTCTCTGTGCCTTTCTTTTCTCTGAAATTGCAGGCGGTAAGCACACCCTCCCTCGGGACTTTGTGTGAGTACAAAGGGGAATATAAACGTGTGAAGTACTTGCAAAGCTGCGGCCTGGTACAGATGTTTGTTTTTAGTTGTGCTGGCCGCCCAATTCCCACGCCTTTCTGAGCCAGCAGATAGCTCATCCCCTGGAACATCTCTTCAGAGAGCTGACTGGTTCCCTGAGGCAGAGGTTCCTAGAAGGGTGCAGCTTCAGACAGCAGCCAAGGCAAGCCACTCCAATGATCACACTTAAGATGAAGCCTGGGATGCAAAGGGGACAGGTTTTATTGCTAATGGTATGCAGGGAAGAAAAGTAAGGGGCGATGCTCTGATGGTCCCCAGTGTGTAGGAAAAAGCACCGTATCTCTCTGTTGTCCTCAGAAACCTCAGAGGAACCTGAAGGCTCTTGAAGTTGGGGAGTGATCCTGGCTAAAGCTGACGTTGGAGTTCAACCTTGAAAGCCCCTGTCTTTCCTTGCCCCTTGTCAATGATCTGGCAGTAACCTAGGAGGAGGTAGATGACAAAGTGGGGGGGAGGTGATTGGAAAGGGAGAGGATTAGGGGTGCTGTCAGAGGTAGCAACAGAAATGGATCTGCCTGGTGAGAACTGTGGATATGAGGGAGGCAGAGTGGAGGAACCAAGGGAGAGAGAGAGAGACCCAGTATGTCTAGTTCTTTTGTTTTCCATCTGTCTGTTTGCTTATTGTGTTTGTTTGAGATGGGGTCTCATTATATAGACCAGGCTGACCTCGAACTCACAGAGATCCAGCTGCCTCTGCTTTTCAAGGGCTTGGATTAAAGGCCTTGTATGCCTTGTGTGCCACTATGCCAGCCCGTTGTCTGATCTAACCACAGTCCGACTCCCTCGAGGGGAGGAACTTTCAGTTCAGCCTCCATATTCACATTTCTCAGATAAGGAAACTGAGGCACAGAGAAATGAACCCCTCTAGAGCTATCAGGTCAGACTAGCACTAGGCTGACAACCAGAGAGTCAGCTCATCCGGGGCTGGAACTGGGAAGGAGAAGGGAGTAGAGGGGGGGTAGATCCCGAGTCCCTTGAAGGTCCTGGGATCAGGAACTCCCCTAAAGCCAGCCCCCTTTGCTACTGAACTACACCAACTAGATGTCTTCCAGCCTTCATGGAGAGGGCAAGACTCACTGCTGGGGAGATCGGGCAAGACTGCTGGGATGTGACCTCACAGGGCTCAGGGATTCTGTTAGAAGGGTCCAGGCTCATGGCTTCCCCAGCCAGGACAGACGATGTCATCCTCAGCGACCTCCCTGCCCGTCTCAACCTCAAATACAGAGCGCTTTTCTCAGAGAAGCTTGGGCAGAGTTAGGTGAGGGACAGCCCTCAAGTGGCCTGAGTCCATCCAAGTTCCTGCCCCTCCAGACCTCCCCCTTTTCAGTTCCCCCACCTAGAATGCAGGAGTCCTGAAGCCCGCCATCAGGCAGGGATTGTCTCTGGGAGAGGCCAAGCCCTCTAGCTCATCTGTGATTAGCTTTAAGCAAGACTTCCTCTCTGCTTTGCAGGACTCCCGGTCAAACAAAAGGGAAAAGAGGGTCCCTGGCTTAGGGATTGGGAGCTGCAGGCAGAACAGACATTCCCTGATGACTCACAAGCCTGGAACTCTGTGGGCCAATGGGGATGGAGATGGCTTCCTGGTCAGTCAGGGTCAACTGGACACCCACTCTGGGACAGGGAGGCAAGGGAGAAACAGAGATCAGAGGTAGAGAGCTCTGTCCAGGGACTCAGGGTAAGGTCTCTAAGGTGCCTAGGGAGAGAACACTACATGCATCTCACTACATCTCTGCTGCAAATTGGCAAATTGCAACCCAAAGCAGCAGGATGAGGGGTGGCGGGCTAGATTTCACAAAGGATTCCAAACCTTCTGGGAACTTCCTTTCATTTGAGGGAACTCCCCCCTCCCCCTCGCACCTCTGCCTCTTATTGAGAGCAATACTCTCCAGACTTAAGAAACTGTGGGATGGCTAGGATGACCTGTAGGGACCCCCACACCTTGACTCTTGTTTGGCAGTTCTAACCTGCTTCACACCTTGCTCCCCTCCATCCACTGGGACTCATATTTGGGCAGGGGAAACTGAGGCACCGAGTGGTCACAACAACCTTTCCTAGCTTTGTCTGTCTGAGCAGGTTTCTGGGCTAAGGGAGCTTGGGTCCTCTTCCAGCCACCCCTACGGACAGTGCTGCGGAGGCTCTAGTCTACGTGGCAGGCAATTGAGGGGGGCTGCACGGGAGGGAGCTGGGAATGAGGTCAGCGGGTTGGAAGAGCCTGGCCGGCTGTGGAGGCATCTGGACTCCAGCCTTTGGGAAGGTGGGGGCCTCCAGCAGCCACTCCCAGCCCAGCGCCGTCAGTTGCCCGCCTACTGTGGCCTCCTGCCCGTCTTGCCCCGCCCTCCCTGCAACCCACACTCCCAAGGCCCCACCCCAGCCAGCTGGTTCCCATCAAGGCCTTCCAGGTGGCAGTTCCTCCCTGCCCACCATGTTCCCTTCCCCCTCTGGCCACAGGGCGCAGCTGAGAGCCTGGAGCTGTTTTTTGGGTCCGTCCGAAGCTCCCAGATTCGGGCTGGAATGGTATGGTGGTCTGGCCTCTCATGCCGGCCTCTCTCACATCTGCTGCTTCTATAGATAGACAGAGTGAACGCTGGACGGTCTGAAAAAGACGACAAAGACTGAATCTCACAGAGAGAGCCCTGGGTCCGAGCTATATGGCCACAGAGAGTCACTTGCCTACTCTGGACCTCAGAGGTCTCCTCTGCTCCACTCAGGGGGTGGGGGTGAGGGTGGGGGCATGAACACATAATTGTTTTCCAACAGTGTGTTTCTCTTATTTTGATACTTCAACCTCCAGACCCTAAAGATCCTGGAGCTCAGCAGAGACTGGACAGTAACTTTGCAGGGGAGGAGTGGGAGGGTGTCAGCTCCTTTTTTTCCAGTCTACTCTCCTGCCCTGTCTCCCTGTTAATCCCAGACCCACATTCCCACTCTTGTCTCTCAGAACTCCCCTCCCCGGTTCAAGGGCGCCAGCTTTATACTTGAGTCTTTTTGATGTCACGGAGGTCAAAGTGCTTTGGACAAGTCTCTGTCAAACGTCACAGGCAGGCCTTGCTCAGAAGTGGTCGCCAAACTCTCTGAGATACTAGGACGAAGAATCCAGAGTTCCGGGTCTCTAGATCCAGCTGACTCGTCTAGCCTTGTCTATCCTCCTCGGTCCAACCCCTTGTCGGCTGGTCATCATTCATACCCCACCCCCTCCCTTTCTGAACAGGCTGTGCCTCCCTCTCCCAGTTGAGCTCTACATTCAGCACCATTGCCTACAACCCCAGGCTGGCTCTAAAGCCCCTCCTCCATGAAGCCTGCCCCCTCCCCTTCTCCCCTCCCCCCACACCCAGGGTACTGTCCTTAATCCCTGGGTCTCTCTGGAGGCTTACCTTTACTGTGCGAGACCAGTCAGTAAGGTGGCATTGTCACTTACCCCATTTTACAGATCAGGGAGATAAAAGTTCCGAGCATGAAGCAATTGATAATCCACGGCCAGTGGGCCTTGGCCAGAAGTACTTTAGTTTACATCTCACGGACTAGGTCCCTGCTTCCTCTTCCCTAAGGGTACAAGCGGTTAATCCCAATACTCTCTCTCCCAGGGCAGGGCTGATCCCCGGAGGCCTGCAGAATAGAATCAACTAGAGTGTCTGCCATAGACACCCAACCCAGGATACTCTTGCACATCTTCAGGCTAAGCTCAGGACCTAGTCATTCCCACCCCTCATCGCTCAACCCTGCATCTGCTCGCCTGCTTGGAACCTAATGCCTGTCTGTTTTCTTCCACAAGGCTCATGAATGAGCCTTCTTCCTCTGGTTTGTTCCTGCTTTCACCAACCTGGTACATGCCTCTTCACTTGGGTCACGCTGGCACCTCTCAGCCATCCCTCTACTGTGCCTATTGGAACCCGCTCCATCCAGGGACTATGGTGACAGATACAGACTTAACTGTGATCCCTCCAGCTTCAGACCCTCTATAGGGGACTGAACGCACTTGCCTGCCTAAACTACTTGCCATGCTCAGCACTAGCCTACTAGCCTAGCTCCCCCACCCCCACCACCAAAGACAGGCTTTCAATGTATACCCCTGGCTGTCCCAGAACTCACTCTGTAGAGCAAGCAACATCTACAGTCAACATCGCAGCACTAAACTTCTTGAGAGTCCCTAAGTAGCTGGAACCTGCCTGCGCCAGAACCTTTGCATAGATTGCCACATCTATAAGCTCAGTTCTCCACTTGAATCTGCTCCTTACCTAAGCCATCTCCACCCAGCCATCTACCTGCCCAGGGTCCCAAGATTAGGGCAGACCCTCATTCACAACCCGGTCTGTTGCAGTCTTTGGTTATGAATTTATGTCTGTCTCATTATCAGATGTAAGGTGCATGAGGGGCAGCCACAGGGTCTCTGCAGCTCACTGAATCCCAAGACGAAGACTTTGTGTTTAAGTACTGTGGGGTGACGATGTCAGAAAGTGAACCCTGAATCCTCAGTAGAGGAAGTAGGGGTAGGGTGGGAGGGGAGTGGTGGCTGTGGGGAAGAAGATGGGACCATCACATCCTCCTTTATACCTAAGATAGTCCCTCACCTGAAGAACTCCAGACACCTAAGGCAGGATCATTGGAGGCTGGTACAGAAGTGTAAGATCCAAGGCATCTGTGGCTGAGGCTTACCTGGAGAATGGGTCACTATCTGGATAGGAGCCCCTGACTCAAACACTATATCCATACCCAGCTCTACATAGACACACTCTAAAACTTGAAAATCAAGTTTCATTGGATTCTCTGCACTCATATCCTTGTAGTTCGAACTGGAATTTGGTGGTGATACAAGACCCTTAGACCTCTTCCCCCCACCCCCTCCCTGAAGGCAACTAGGCATGCCCCTCTTGCTGAGAAAGGATGCAGATCCTGGAGAACTAAAGACTTGGGAGCCGAGATACCAAGCAGGGATGTTAGAAGAGAAGACAAAGGAGAAAAAAAAAAAAAAAACTGCATGGGCGGAGGCGTGGGGCGACGGGCAGAGGGAAAGAGAGGACACTGAGAAAAATGCATGAAAAGGAGACTTTGAGGGAGAGGAGCAGAAGGCAGGGGGAAGAGAAGTGCAAAAGGGGAGAGGGTAGAAGAAAGATGAAGCCAGGGTGGAATGAGTCCCTTAGGGAGTAAATGAAGATTCAGGCACTTGATGCCTCCAGGTTGTAAAGGGACCCTCCTCTGTCTGCAGATGCCCCAGAGACCTCAGAAGTCAGAAGGCAGGAAGGAGGGGTCTGGAGTCTCCTAAAGAGGAGTAAAGGAGAGCAGGAATTTTCCTTCTGAACCTCCCCTCTTTTGACATACCTGTATGCCCACTCACTTTGTGGCTGAAGGCTTTCTTTGCCCACTATGTTTTACTGGGCTCTGAAGTTCTCTTTGGAGAACCCACCTCTTCTATTTCCAGTCACTCTCTTCACCCCTCTCTTCTTTCCCTTCTCTCTCAATAGGCCATTCTTGTCCATCTCCTGTGTGTGGTCCTCTTCTACCAAATCCTACACCCTGAGGGTGCTTGGCTCTAGCCCTCAGCTCCCCTCTCCCCTCCCCCCGCCCCCATGCTTTCTCTGGGTACAACTCCAACTCCATCCACACACACACAACTTCAGTCTCCATGTTCCTCGGGCCCCCTTCTATTGTTTCTTATCTGAAATCAAGAATGTAGAAGTCAAAGATTTCCTTTTTTCTTTTCTTTCTTTCTCTCTTTCTTTCTTTCTTTCTTTCTTTCTTTCTTTTTCCTGAGATGGAATTTCCCTGTGTAGCCCTGGCTATCCTGGAACTCACTCTGTAGACCAGGCTAGACTTGAGCTCAGAGATCTGCCTGCCTCTGCCTCTGCCTCTTGAGTGCTTAGGACCGAGGATTTCTTACACACTTCTGGCTGGAGAGCTAAGAGGCATCAAACCCAACATAAGCAGAACTGAACTAACTGGTTGGCTTTCCCCTTAAACTGGCCAGGAAGGACATGCTCAGAAGGAAAGGAGTGGGTTTGGAGGTGAGCTGGGGGAGCCCAGACTGGGCCATGCAGAAGAAAAGGAAGAAGAAAGATACCCATACACCTAGGCTCCACCCATAGATTTTGCTCTGGTACTTCCGTCTGAAGACTGTAGGGCTTTGTGATAGAGGGTGGGGTATACTTCATTCCCATGGCCTTTACTCCAGACCTAAATGCCCACCCCCACATATAGTTGCTCTCTCTCCCTGCCCTTCTCCCAAGAGACCAGCTCTCCATCACTGGTCTGCAGCCAAGGCTGGGGGCAGAAGAACTTCCTGGAGGATTTGAGTGAGAAATGCCAAGAGAGCCTCGAGTAGGGACTAGAACCACAGGGGAAGCAAGTGCAAAGGAGACTGGGTGTGCGCCCTACCTGGTACATTTATACCTAGGCTGCTCTTATTCCACACCATAGAGTCCAGACGGGTCCTCTCCCTCCCTCATTGGGGGAAACATTTGGGAAAATTTGGAGAAAGACAGAATTCAGAGCTCAGCACTTTCCTCTTTCTGTTTTTCTTCTTGAGGAATTTTTTTTCCCCCAACTGCTGATGACTTTACCATTCTTGGGGGTGGAGGGGTGGAGATTCTGGCTTTTGCTCCCCCTACACTCCAAGTGCCGGACAAAGCCCTACATTCCTCAAGAAGCCAGAGCTTCAGAGTTTCCTAAAGATGAGGTGGCGTGGCGTCTCCTCCCTTCCCAGATCCTACTCCCCCTCCCCCAGTCTCCAGCCCTCAGCCTGGCCAGGGAGGCCCCGCCAGGCTGGGAGGAGACCCCAAGCACATTCTTCCTCTCAATGTCATGCTGCAGAAATTAAAGACACATCTCTGAGCTGGGCACCCGCCAATCGTTTCAAGTTGAGAAGTGGCAGAGGAGGTCCTGAGCTTCAGCTCCATGCCACGTGTAAAGGAAGCTCAGAACCCATTGCCTACAACTCCTGGGGCAAACGTCAGGGAATAGGACATGGGGTGATGGCTGTCACATAAGACATACACACCAATCCCAACCCCCCTATTCTAGAGGTCTCCAATCAGAAAGAACCCCAGTCCCTTGCTGTGGCAGTCACCAGCCCACACCTGTTAGGTTCTTGTCTCTCTTCTTCCAGGTGAGCCTTGGGGATGCTAGATCAGGAGCAGAGAAAGGGAGCTTTAAATAAGTGCTTTTCTGATACAAAACCCAGCAAAGGGTGAGCAGATCACACAGTGTGTGTGTCTGCGTGTGGTGTGTGTGTGTGTGTGTGTGTGTGTGTGTGTGTGTGTGTGGTGCTTCGTGGCATCCTACCCTAGACATAACTACTTCAAGCATCTGTCCCCTCTGAGGTATCGTTGTCCACTGTTGGGGAGTGAGGCATCCTCTGGAACTGACCACAGTGGAAGGCTGGACTTTGGTGAGTTCCGGAACTACCATCTCAGCATCTCAGCCCCAGCCTTGCCCTACAGGCACGGGCACTAGGCGGGGGCAGATCCTGGGCCACAAGTTACTGCCACGTGGTTGGGATAATGGATGAAGTCCGGTCCTTCCATTG
>JADRCD010237649.1:0-20341 GCA_019843815.1 Montemys delectorum | reverse complement strand
TCTTACATATTATATCTTGGCTAACATTTATTAATGAAAAAGTACATCAAAATGCAGTTTATATTTTTATCTCTGACTCTTCATCTGCTCTATTTTCACTATTTTCCAAAAACACTGTAGATGAGAATTTCAGGATACATGATAGCTAGCCAGACCCATGATAGGCTATGTGACAGAGATATAGGATATGATCACTTTCAAGATTCAAACTTTTGCTTCAGCTTTCAGAAACATTAGTTGAAGAGTCATTCCCATCAAGAAAACAAGTTAAGGTGCAAGAAGACATTGTGGAACTTGTTCTACTGTGAGCATAAGCCTGTACTTTACTAGGGTACACACAAGTAGCCTGATCTTTTTAAAAATAGACCCAAGTAATTGCCACAGTATTTGTTTGCTTTATAGACAAAAACCAAACCAAAACAAAACCATACCTCTTGAATGCAGAACTGGTTATTTTTAACTGTCTCTTTTCCTTCTAATACTGTCTCGTATTTGTTAATGCCAAGTGTAGAGACAGTAGGGTATTTACCTTATTTTAAAACTTCCTAACTTTTTTTTTTAAATTTGTATGTACCATGGGCCACTCTCCCTACAGACAAACAGATGGCACAACAATATTGGAGCCAGTTCAGCTCCTTCTAATTTCTAGCTAAGCTTCAAATCTCCCAATTCTTGCCAATGCATTAGCTTCTGTTCACATGAAAAATAAGATAGAAACTCAATATGGGTTCACATAACACAGGATGGACCAGATGACCCAGGAAAATCTTAGGGTAGTTCGGAATATTAGTTGTCCTAAGCTGCGCATACACTAGCCGAGAACGAACTGAACTTTAGGGCATGAAGAATCAGGGCAGCTCCTCCATCTCCAGTAGTTCTGAAGTGACATGCTCCAAAAAGGTGTGAGTCACCCCATCGCTGGGCCCACTTGGGTCTTTCCTTTCACTCCAGTGGACCCCAGACAAAGACAGTCTGAGATAGTGAATCTGTTGCAGTCATCACAGATTCCTGTCTGCTCTGCGTCTAAACAGGAGATCAGACACATCTTAGGGGAAGACTTGTAGAGAAGAGAGATATGCAGGAGTATCCCCTCCAAGTGCACACTGCACAGCAGTGAAATCAAGAGGACCTGTGTGCAGCGCTGACAAATAACACTTGCTGTAATATAGTGCTCTCTGTGTGTGCCTCTGTTTTTCTCCATCTCTGTCTCTCCATCTTTGTCTCTGTCTCTGTCTCTCTATCTCTCTGTCTCTCTGTCTCTCTGTCTCTCTCTTTCTCTCTGTCTCTGTCTCTGTCTCTGTCTCTCTCTCTCTCTCTCCCTCTCCCTCCCTCCCCCACTCTCCATACTGAAACATCAGATGGACTGAAATATGAGAAACAGAAATCCGTAAATGGAAGTGGAGACCTCAGGAGAACGAAGGGAAGAAAATCATTTAACCTGGTACTGTGGTACACACCTGGAATCCCAGCCACCCCAGCTACATAGCTCCATACACTTTCTAAAACAAATTTAGGTTAGAAAAGAAGTGAAAGGAGAATAAAGAGTGGAAAGAAGAATGAATGAAGGGGGAGGGAGGATAAGAAAGAATTTTTTTAAATAAGAAGCTTTATTTATGTCATAAAGCATATACAGCTATGTGATTTTATGTCTCTGATTTAATTGTTTCATATTATCCATCATGGGTATGTGGCAAGGAAGAGCCACCAGCACATGTGAGCTCAGACCTGGTTACAGAGTAGCAGCCTTTCATACCAGCTAAAGATAAGACATATCTCAGTGGGCCAGAGGAAAGAGAAACTCAAGGAGAAGGCTGAGTGTGAGGCCAGACTTTGGTTTGTGGGCTCCCCTGACATGGCTGCTAAGGACTCACAATGGCTCCAGAGGTACTCTAAACTCTGGTCTTCTATGTAAGTCAACATCACACCCTGCTTGGCCTTTGCTGACATACTATAATTTTGTGGACTTATAAGATGAAGGTACCTTATTAAAGGCTGAAGCTATCTTGCCTGGAGAGGAACTTTTGCCAGCCCCCTGTTGGGATAAACACCTGCCATGACCTCTTTCAGTGGCAGCTGCCATTGGAGCTGGGTTTGACGCAAGCAGCTCTGAGTGTTATATAGACATGAAGAGAAATACTGCCTTTGGACTAAAATTAGAGGGAAGGAGATGGATTCTCTGTGAAGGTGGTGATTTGGACTATTTCCTCTGCCCTTGTTCCATAGTTATGATCCTTCTGATCAAGTCCTGTGGAAGTCAATTTGACAGAGGGATGAGTTTCTGGGGAGGGGCTGTATGCTGACACTGGCTTCTAGCTGTAGCCCTGACCTGTAGGAGGAGACGCTGAACCGAACACTCTCTAAAAAGCACTAGTTGAGAAGTCTTTTCCCTGATGCACGCACTCTGCCCACCCCACCTGCACCTCCTAGGCAAAATGAGAGAGTAGTGAAGTGTTCTTACCACCCCAGCTCAGGATCTTTGAAGCCTGGGGTTGTGAGAAAACTCAATTTTGAGAGCAAGGGCAGCCAAATCCTTGCAGCCGTTCATGCTTTGGTGCTGTAGTCAGAAAGTTTAAGTCCAACTTTTCTTCTTGACGCTAATCTTTCTCTTCTATCATAGTAGAGCAGGAGGCAGGGGTGAGAGTTTTTCCTGTAGCTGAGTCTAATGAAATATAGTTACTTTAACCAACCTCTGGTGCTTTGGATATTATTCACTTTCTATGTCGCCAGTATGCTTTGAGTTTTTCAGAAGCCCTAGAGTGTTTCACCTACTACTGCTTAAGAGAAGTCTCGCTCACGCATCCTTGTTGCTTTTGTCTGTGTGAACTCTTATTCCCCTGATCTGCTGGGTTCAGGATAGTGGAGGATTTCTGTCTCAGTAGAGACGACTGAAAAAATCAGCCTATAGAAATAAACCAGAGGCTGCACCCCAACCTGTCTGGTTTGGGCGACTGTATCAATGGATGCCTATTGCCTTGGAGTCCTTCCTTTCTGATGCTTGGCTCTCAGGGCTTCGTGGGACTACACACTCAGTCCATATGGGAGCAGGTACTGTGGAGTCAGAATAAGACACTGTCACCAGTCATTTGCATGAGAACTGTATAGAAGAAGCCCTAGCCTGAGTCCTTAGATGGGGTTCTAAACCCAGGTCGTCCATACCTGGACTAGAGCCTCCCCTTCGTGGAATCTCGGGTTTTCTCTCTTTGTACTTGACCAGGGATGAATCAGCAATTTCCAAGGGAGAATCTCAAAACTGCAAAGCTTAGGAGACTCTGGGTCAGCAAGTTTGAAAGATTCTTGACTGCAAAATCCATAGAGTTTACATTCAATATTATGAAGAAGACTTTGAAGTTAAGAAGTAGAATGCATGAATATATTTCTCGAACTGTATACCATCCAGTTCTTTCCTTTTTTTTTTTTTTTTTTTTTTTTGGTTTTTCGAGACAGGGTTTCTCTGTGTAGCCCTGGCTGTCCTGGAACTCACTCTGTAGACCAGGTTGGCCTCAAACTCAGAAATCTACCTGCCTCTGCCTCCCAGGGCATTAAAGGTGTGTGCCACCACTGCCTGGCTCAGTTCTTTCCATTTTTGAGTGTGTGGTACAGGAAAAGGGTTTCTGCTGGAAACATTGCACCATAGCAATTCAAGTTATTTTCAAAACTTCTATCTAAGAAAATACCTTTTCTCTATAATTTTCCCTTTTGCTTAAAAATAATAGTGGATAATGATAGAAAATTTTATAAATTAGTAACAGGAGATCAATGAATATGTTTAGACATTTAGGCTTCTGAAACCAAACCCCACTCTAAAATTAGTGTTTCAGGGTGATTTGAATGAAACTCTAGGAATTATTGTTGTATCTGTTTAATGCATTAAACACTCTGATAAATTATCTCCTTGGATTATCTAATTTAATACTCACAAGAATCTTCCAATCTATTGTTGTACATTTACAGAGAAACCAGAGCCTGATGAAGTTTCTTTCATAAATAATAACTTATTGTAAAACCATCCAATCAACAAGAGGCAGAGGTAGGGCTTCTACTTATTGACCTGATAACAATTTAATATTAAATATATTAAATTTCTATATTAAATAACCAACTTATCAAATCCCCTCCTCCTTATACCCCTACTTGGCAAACTGCCATACCGAACTACAAATAAACTAACTGCAACAGTAATTATCTTTCATGTAAAATGCTGAGTTAGCATAAAATAATGTCAAATCATTAATTTCTTATATGTACTGAAAAATATATATGTATAACAACTAAATGTTACCAAATGATTTATTATGATTGGTGCTAAATTACAATGTATATGAAATGGAGTCATTATGGAAACACATAAAAATAGTTACCTATTTTTGTAATTATATTCACACAAGATTCTGAAATATAATTTCTGTTCTGCCTTTTAAAATATATCCACAGAATTACTTTTGTAGTTTTTGCCACACAGTTTTACAATACAATTACTGCACCTGTATCATCTACCCTACTATGAGAATGAAATAAAATATGAAAGTAGTCAATAAAAAATTATTTCTTTCTGTATCCTTCAGTGGTTCCAAAGAAAATAGTTTGTTTCCATTGGCAGTGAGGATGGATGGTAGTAATTAGCATTTTGAGTAGACCAACGATTGCCAAAATACTGTGCAATTTCACTGGGACCTCAATAGTATCCGTTTTTACCATGTTTCTCTCAAAAACTAAATATCTAAGAAAGAAATACAGCAGGCTAAGATCTACAATGTTACAAAGCATGATAAAACAGTTACTAAGTTATCAGTCACAGCAGTTTATGTATTTTTGCTATTCACAGACTGCAGACTCCTGTTGAATATCTGAGCTGCTGGAAATTGATGAGATGTAGACATGCATTCATGTGAGTCCATAATTAATGATGTTTATACTGTAATAAGCACATTCGTTTTAACACCATTCAGTAAACAGATCCCTTTAGGGCTTGAGCTAAATCCGCTATCACAATTATACACAAAAGAACCTGTAAACAAGTTGACATTACACTTATGTACAAGCAAATTGCATTGGGAAAGAGAAGAGGTTATTTCAATGAGTGTCACTTGGTATATATCAATGTGCAACAAACTGACGCATCATCAAATGGCTCAATGAGGTCAGCAAAATAGGAACATGAGCAAGGCCCCTGTCAGTGACCACTCAAGTGTTAGTTCCAGCAACGTTTAGCAGCCTCCATGCACTGTGACATCACTTTCAAAGCATCAGAAATGGATGCAAAGAGAAACGTGATAATCCTGGCTGAATGTATCTGTAGATATCCAGGTGGCCTACTCAACACAGCCCCAGAGTTGAGAAGGGTCAAGGGGGATGTGAATATTGTGTAAATAGTACATTTAACTCGAACAGTTTTTGTAGATGCTGTTGTAGTTGTTTACTGGCTTTTAACTAGAGCTCTGCTGGTTAAGATGTGGTGAAGGAGAACTTAATTTCTTTTAAACTTCCTCTCACCATCACAAAGAGTCGTTCTTTTATGGACTTAGCTGAACACCAGTGCCAGCCTAAAGTGTGACCCACTGGAAGCTGAACCCACTAACAAATTTGAGGGGGACTTCTGAAAGGAAGCTCTTGTAAGTCATTGCCTCTCTGTATTTTGAATTGCATGCCATCCCAATAATTGATTAGCCTAGTTCCTTGTACCGCAGAAACAGTAGGGAGTAGTGCTGATCCCTCTACTCCCCACCCTCCGTGCATTCCAGAACTCCATAGCTCCAGCATTCCCTAACTTGAGTAGAAGATGTTAAGAAAATTCTCCTGACTCATTTCCCTTAAAAAATATAAAAAATAATAAGTGGAAAAATTGCTAGGACAAACAAAAAAAAATTGCACGAAGAAAACACAAAGACCACATGATGCAAAGCTTCCCTTCCACTCCAAAATGTTGGGAACAAGCTATTACTGCAAAAATTCTTGAACTGTTAGAACATTAAATTTAAAAGCATAAAGAAAAGATATTTTCTTTCCTCAAGCCTTCAACAGCTCACCTGTAGAGGACTTATGAAGCTCAATTGCTTACCAGTGTGCCCGGGTATCTGTCTGGCTCTGTGAGCACTTCGGATAGGTTCCCAGAAAAAGGAATATTGCTCTATCAAGTGAGCCTTGGCTTGGGAAGTAGACTGGCATTAAAGAGTCACGCTTTTGTGCTTACAAAATGATCCCAAGAAGCACTGGGGAAGCACACGCAGATTGGCTTCAAGCTCCTCTAACATTCTCCCACAATCACCAAAGCACTTGACTCCGACTGGGAAGATAGCCTATATTTTGCCCCAATTTTAGACATTTGGCTCTTCTGTCTATAGAATATCAAAACAAGTCCTGCTTTCTTTTCTTTGACACTGCTCTTTCTTCCTTTTGGAGCAACAATTTGGTGCTTGTGTCAACAGGCTGAAACACGTATTGGCAGAAGACTAGAGTATGTTTGGTTATCACTTCACATGCCCCAGAGATGTTTTTGGCAGCTATTAATAATAAGCATATTTTAGACTGATTGCTACAACTTTGAAATAATTAAACAGATAAATAACCAGCTCCACCCTGAATCATGCAGGCCACACAAACCCCAGGATCTAGGAGATGGCAATTTAATCAACAAGTGATGTAATAGCATGGGGCTATAAATTTGTGCTGTCAGTTCATTTTTTGATTCTTAAAGATCCCTTCTTTTATTTGGTGGCATTTTGTTTCTTTTTCTTTTGTTTTGTTTCTGAAGTGGACAATTTTGAAACGTATAGTGAAATTCCAACCAATGGTATGGCATTTTTCTAAATATATTTCTGCTTGTTTCCTTGTTTTATTTATAGGTATTTGTGTCATATTCTCTGTATCATTAACAAATATATACATTCATAGTAGAAGAGAATTCTGGAAACCAGAGCTACAATAAACTATCTAGGAAACTAATATAAAATGTAACAATTATTTTCCTAAACTGAAAATTTAAAAGTTTCAAGTTATGTGTTTATGTGTATAATTATGTATAGATATATAGCAATTTATATATACATCTAGATAGATGTACACACATATATACATATATACATGTAATTTATACACCAACACAAGACACACACACACACACACACACACACACAACACATACCCCCACACACATACATACAAATACTCATACATATACACACACACTTGTATTTCATTACCATTTCTTTGCTTTATCTCCCTCTCCTCATCTTAGAAGAGTAATCATGAGATACTATGGGAAGCCAGTGTATTTGTATTTTTTATCTAACTTGAATTTAAGAACCCAAATATTTGCTTAAAAGCCAAAATAAAAAAGCAAAAGGATACATAGATACATCTATATAAACACATGTGCACAGCTTTTAGAAATAACTTTGGAAATTTGCCATGGTACCAGTACACAGAATGGCAAACAGACTCAGGTACAGCTCTCTTAATGCTGAAGCCAGCCTGGGGTGAGTATCCCTGAGGGCTGGACAGGGTTTCATTAGTTGTACACTATGACTGTCCCCCACAGAATTCAAAGTGCAAAGTAGAGCCTGGGGCAGAGAGAACGGAGAACTACCTTCCAAATTTGTCTTTTCTTTATTTTCTCTGGATATTCGTGTCTAATTGTAGTTGTAGTTTAAAATAACTCATTCCTTTTAGAAACGGTGCTGGGCTAACATCATTCTGGCTACTGTTCCCTTCCAGTAAAAAAGAAAGAGAGAGAGAGAGAGAGAGAGAGAGAGAGAGAGAGAGAGAGAGAGAGAGAACGAAAGAAAGAAAGAAGAAACAGGTAAAAGTTCAGAATACAAAAGAGAAACAATTAGATAATAAGGTGGTTAAGTCCACCACCTTTGAGATATAATAAGCCCAGGGAAAACTTGTTTCTGACACTGTGTTTATGGATGTGTATGCTGTGTTTTCTTTCTGAGCTTTATTCAGCTTATCTATAAGGTGAGCAGAGGGATAGGGATGCATCATTAGATAATGAAATGATTTAATGAGATAAGATGTGTAAAATACTGAGTAGAGTTTCTGACTTGGAAAGACAAATCCTTAATATACATTATTTAAAACTTAATAATGATAATATGTTGATCATATATATATATGCATATATATATATATGTGTGTGTGTGTGTGTGTGTGTGTGTGTGTGTGTGTGTGTGTGTGATAAATATAGAAAACATACAGAAATAATATGTTTGGGTCATATGAATTCAAGTTCTTTATCCAATACTTGATTTCCTAGTAGTTTATACTGTTTGTTACAGTGATATTTTCACTCCATTCCACCAATATTTGATGAATGCATATGCAAACAATTAAATGATTGATTGGTTGATAGATTTAAACTCTCCAGTCTTTAGTTTCCCTTTGTAAAATGAGACTATAATAATCCTGTCTTTATCCTATCACTAATGTTGGTCTGGTTAATTTAAAACATATACCAAATTATTTAAGGCCACAAAAGTTTCCTCAGAGAGTCAACAGGTACCTACTAGGTGAGGCTCAGCATCCAAGGCTTATGCTGAGGCTTGTCATATCTATAAGAACAGGCAGTGTGAAAGTTAGCCCTGGGCAAGTTTATCAAACAATGAAACATACTTTTCAATGTGTAAGTGCTATCTTCAATGAGTGGCTATTCAACCTAAAGGAATACAGTGTATGATGAGACATTAAAATGATGAAATCTTTGGCCCACTCTGAGCCCTTTTTCCTCTTCCTTGGTTCATATTTAAAACCATGTCATCTACTGTTGATCAGCTCAGAAAGCATTCCAACAGGGCGGTGAACACAAAGAGGCTTCAAAGTATTTCAGAATGAACACACTTAGCTGTTAGTATGACTGGCAACATCAACAAAGTACAATCAAGTGTAGGAGGCAGAAGGACTAACCAAGATGTCAGGTACCTGGCTGCCTAAGACACTGCCACTTCCCTGTCACAACCCTATCACAAAAACATGGCATATCCCTTCTTCTAAACCTCAGCTCTCATATCTATATAAAATGATGGTTGCTTTGGATATCACACAAAGCCCACAAGCACTTAAGTTGCTGATTGTTGTTCTGTTCTAGCTTGTGCCTTGACCAGGAAGTTTTTGTTTTGTATTGTATTGTTTTGTTTTGTTTTTTAGACATGGGGCAGAAAGGAAGCTATGGCTTCTAGCAGTGGGAGGGAAGGAACTCAGTTATCTTTAAGGGGCTGGCAACTGGGAATTTGGCCATGCTCCAATGAGTGAATATATGCACAAATTGGACTTGTAGTTTTTTCTTTCTTTCCTTCTTTTTTGTTTTTCTTTGGTGGGGGGAAAGATCAAGGGTGAGAGGATGGGCTTAGGAGGAATGCGAAGCAAGTGTGAACAGAGACCATTGTATAGATTTCCCAAATAGTCCATAGAAGTATTATGTTGTAAAAAAGAATGAAAATAAAGAGAAAAAAATTCCTTCATTCAGCTTCTCAACTTAGGCAGTATTAACATTTTGGAATAGACAATTCTTTGCTGTGTGGGTCTTTCCTGTCCTCTGGAGGAGTCTTGGCAGCATTTCTTATCTCTACTCATTGAATTCCAGCAGCACCCCTCAGTTATGACAGTCAAAAGTATCTACAGGTATTGCCAAAGACTGCTGGGCCACAAAATCATCCCCAGTTGATAAGAACTGCTTTAAATGCATACAGCCTATGCAAGTCAAATGAATTTCTAAAACAGTTTGTCTACATAAAAGGGTAAATCACTGACCTCTGGAGAAAAACTGTTAATGGTCCAAATGAATTCTAGCTTCGCTTGCTCCAAAATATTCTTCCAGATTGTAGTTGTAGGGCTGTAGCTCTTACCTAGCATGCACTGGGTCCTAGGTTCAATCCTGAAATTACATTCTTTTTCTTTCTTATTTGTTTGTTTCTTTGTCTTTTATGTAATGTGATATCTTTGACTCTACATACAATGACAGGGAGAAGATCTACCCTCATCCTTGACATGTGATATTTTGATACCATATTATGGGGCCATTATCATTTAGTCAATATTGTCAATGACAATCTATTGTTCAGAATTAAAACTCTATTAATTTTTTTAAGCAGAGACTTTTTTCTGTGTGCTCACATGAATAATAACCACTGGCCTACAAGGCCTAACAAAAACATTAAAAACAGTACACATGTGCATACTCCCAGACTATGTATATCACTTTGTAATACATCAGTTCTGGTTCTGCTTCCCTTGGTGATGGACGGAGCCAATATCAGCAAAAAGACAGAATCTGATGTTTTGTTGTTTTTATTGTGCAAATTCAGGTAAATAGCTAAAGATTCACTCTAAGAATAATCTAAGAAGACAGGGCAGATCACAGAAGTCAAATTCACTAAATCCCTGGTTAGCCTCTAAGTGCTTGCACAAGGCTGATTAACGGGAAAATTGCCCCTACCCTCCTCCAGGATAAACCATGTGATAATACTAGGTTGGGGAACATTTTGTTCTTTATCTTTTTAATGATAGTTTCCCTAAATAAACCATGGTTGACATTCTAGGACTTAAAATTCATTACCCAATTAACAATGAAATTTGTTCACAAATAAGAGGAACAACAACAACATCAACAAAAAAAAGATTAGGACATTGGGTCAATAAAGGCATCCTCCTCTTGCAGCACAGATCAAGGAAAGCAATAGACTGAAACTAATGGAAGTATGTGTGTGTGTGTGTGTGTGTGTGTGTGTGCGCGCACGCACGCGCGCGTGTGCACACGTGTGTGTGTGTGTGTGTGTGTGTGTGTGTGTGTGCGTGTGTTTATATTAACAAAATAATCTTAGGTAGTTGATTGAATTCATCAGTTTAATTTGTTGATCCTTTTATATTTATTTCAATATTCATCAATGCTCATGACAAGTTAGTTTTTCTAGTTCTTATACCATATGGTCATTTTTTATCTTTCCAATTATCCTTCTGTTATTTGCTCAGTCAACTGGGAGAGTCATGGGAGTCATGTAACTTTCCAGCCTAACTCTGTGTGTGTGTATGTGTGTGTGTGTGTGTGTGTGTGTGTGTGGGTGCCGTGCATGCGCGTTTGTGAAGAGAGAGACAGAGACAGAGACAGACAGAGATTTTTGGCATGCCCATCTCTTCAGGTAGACTGACTGGGAAAAATTATAGCATGTCACTTTCTTTGTGTTCTTACATTTGGACTATCCCCATTTTAAATTCCCTCTGTCCTTTCTCTTGTGCTTATTCTTATACATTGTTTTTGTTTTACTCTTATAATTAAGGCTATGGTTCAAAATCTCCATTATCCATGAGCCTCATGAGCCTCATCCTGCTTGAGTCAAATTGGATAAAGCAAGCAATTCAATGGTTCAAGATTGTATTGATTCAACAGCTGAATTCATTCATTATCCCACATTTGCTTTGGTGGTATCTGTATATTTCATCAATGGAACCATCTTTGGGGCAACATATTCATTAAATTATGGATTGTTTTCTGACTCTTTTAACCCAGACTGAGTAATAAAATGAACAGCTGGC
The DNA here is from genome assembly GCA_019843815.1 of Montemys delectorum. Lineage (NCBI taxonomy): Eukaryota > Metazoa > Chordata > Mammalia > Rodentia > Muridae > Montemys > Montemys delectorum. The sequence continues at coordinate 8,818 of JADRCD010237649.1, read as the reverse complement.
CCTGAAAAAAAAAACATTACTTTCATTCCCTGTTAGGTATCATTAGAGTAGACCTTACTCAGAGATGTTCCTCTTCCACCCAGGGTAAAGGTAAAATGAGAAAGGCTTTTTGACTGAGGAGTAGGGGTCCAAGGGGTAAGGGATAAGGCTGTAATGATGTGATTTAGGCTTTTATACTCCAAAAAAGGCACAAACACAGAGTTTTTGGGGAGAAGACTTTGGTTGGAAGGCACATGAAATGATGGAGTTTGAAAACATATTGTACCTTAGTCCCAGAACATGATTTCTAAGATAGTGAATGGTGTGTGCTCTGACTACATGTTGACTTCCTCTTAGTGCCTCAACAGCAACTTCTCCAAGTAGGGTCCTTGGACTATCAAGATGACTAAAGATACTATATCAAATTGCAGATTCCTTGGGCCTGCTTCAAGTTTTATGAATCTGATTCTTTGAAGTCAGTGTAAGGGAATCTCCTTTTCAGAAAGTGCCACAAATGAATTTAGTGTGTGCGTGATGACTAGAGTTTCCCTAACTTTTTCAGCAGTGGTCATTGGAGAGAAAGAAAAAAATCCCCTTTCCAATGCCCATAGCAAAATGAGAAGAATAGATATTTCAAAACAAACATTGTGGTTGAATCACAAAATCAGAATCACTAAAGGGCATAGAAAACTGGAACCACTTTATATGGAACCAGAATGATGGGGGCAATTATAAGTCAAACTCATTCCAGAATGTTTTATTTCATCTAATTTCTTTGCAGATATCCATCATTGTACAGTCTCTTATCAATGACATCTAACTCCATTGTAGCTCCAAATACATACTGCTCACTCTGATTCTTTCTCTAGTGTGTTATTTTGATATTATAAGAGAAAATAAATAAATAAATAAATAAATAAATAAATAAATAAATAAATAAATAGATTGGAACAGTAGGCCATCAAGATTGCAAGATGCCAACAATACCAAGACATTAAAGAGAGAAATGGCCCATGCTAGGACCTATAACTCTGCATGCAAATTGGCAAAGACATTTATCTGCCACAAAGTCATCAGGGGGAAAATAATTCCCTTCATTTTTCCTTAGAAAATTATTATGCCAAGTAGAGCTGACAAAGAATTTATCCTATAAGTTCACAGAAAATGTCTTATTAATTCTAGCAAAGATCAAACATAAGGCCAACATTACTCAAATTTCGTGACAACGTATCCAGTGGTTGAGAATGCTAAAACTTGGCTTTTCTGGGTTAGTCTACTCTAGACAAGAAATGGAGGGATTGAAATGGTAGCAAATAAAAGTTCGTGAGAACCAAATTTCAACTTCCATTGTAGGAACTGTAGTGCAGTAATTTTTCAAACTACTCTCCCTGTCATTTCTCTCCACTATCCCCACCCCTTATAACACGTTCTTCTCAGCAATGTAAAAGGACACTCAGAGCTGTGGAGAGTCTAGAGAAAGAAATGCAACCCAGAAGCATATGCAACGATGGCTAAGAGAATGAATAATGTGCAGGCACCTACCATTCATGGGAAAGGATGCTTCTGAATCAAACAAGGCCAACTAATACGTGGATAGTTCAAGTGTTCCTCTACAGTTAGCTGGGATAGACATTCCACTATGGAAGCATGTGTGTCATTTCCCTCTTCCTCCATTTTAGAAACTCATCACACATATATTTTCCTTGAAGATCGGTATGCTTCATACAAAGGAGCTCCACACAGCATACTTTGGAAGCCATCTGACTGGGTGGGTCCCTCACTACTATCCATCAGTGCCTTGATTTTTTTTTTTTTTTGAGCAGTGGAAGAGAATCATTATGTTAACCTTTATAGTTTCTTTTTCCCACTGCTGTTTGCCTTACAATATAACTCAATAATGGGTTGGAGGACTTTATAATATGTCCAGGTAAGGAATGTGCCTCTGTCTTCAGGAGATTCATATCCATTTAGGGAATGACTACCCTAACTTCTGTGGATTTAGCCTTCTTAGTATTCTCAGAAGGCAGCCCAAACTAAGGCTCTTTACATGTCAGGTTTCAGTAGGATACTTATGTTAACACTTTTATTTTCCTTGTAGTATAAATAGCCTAGTACTAGAGAGAATGGCACTACCTAGCACTATTCACTTCTTAATATCAGCAATGTACAGCTCCTGTCAAAGCCCACAATAAGAACTGAAATTGATGTAATACTATGCTGTCCATGACTGAGGTTAACGCTCTGAATCCAGGGCTAGCAGAGTGTTTATTTTAGCCAAGGGTCATTTCCAGTGTAGTGAAGACTACAGGGAGCATGCTGGATGACTCCACTCAGAAAGGGACCTAAGCCTTGATGTCCCTGGTGCCTTTTCAAAGCCTTCTACTGACCCAGGCTCTATTCCTGAAGATGTCAATAGCCCCATCCGTGAATATCATCCCTTTTCTCTTTCTGTTTATATTTTTTACCATGGGGTAGGTACCACTTTACAGGTAGCCCCAAATGAAAGTGATATGTTGTTGTTTTCAACAGATTTCTACTGCTAAGCTTGTTCATCATGGGTACAAAGAGTACCTGTGAAGGAAGGGAAAAAGCCACAACAACAAAGCCTGCAGGGCAATGCTACAATACTTTAGGTACAGCACTATATTTCCTAATTGAAGACTCCAGTAGAAGCTGTAGGTCAATGGCCAGACCAATTCTTGAGTGTCACTATACAATTAGGATTATGGTTGAAATTTTAAGAACTTGGAACTTTGGCCAATTTATTCAAATCTCATATTCTCTGGCAGCCCTTTAAATGATTCAGTCAATGATCGTTGGTCAACAATTCACATCCAGTATCTTCTTGACGCATTAAGATCCACCATGCTTCACAATATCTTCCATAATAACTATGAGAGTATTTTTGATGTACCATCAAGGAACATTGAGAGGAGAAATGATGCATTAATAGGATTTACACACAAAGCTATCTATCAACTATCTGCTAAACTATCAATATGCAAAAGAACACTTTCATAAATGATAATTTTCCTGGCCACTCAGCACCTCAAGGAAATTTTCTTTTTCATTCAAATAGAATTTTAAACTTCACTTGAAGTGTCAGGATAAGAAAATATTGCCTTATCCTATTACTCACCTGTATAGTCAAGAATTATAAAAAATTCAGAAAGACAATCACATAGTAATGGGCACTAATAAATCAAGGAGGAGGTTCTTAAATAATAAATGTGCCCCAATGAAAGTTTTCAGAAAGAAGAAACTGGTCATTAGATTTTTCTTCTATAAAAACATTGTCTGATTGCCTTTATTACTTGTGCTAACCATACACACATGCACACAATGACACATGGGCACATGCGTATGCACACACACACACACACACACACACAAACTCACACACAACAAAAAAAATAGGAATTCTTGGCACGCACTAGTGATAAATCATCTTTTCAGTTACCACTGAGATATATGAGGAATGCTGAAAATTAAAAGTTGTCTTTGGACATTCTTTTAACACAAGTGAACAAAAGAACTATTGGCAGATTAATAGAAGACAGAGTCACATGGATAGACAGTATTAACAATTTCTTTTGGATGGTATCTATACAGGTCAGGAATATTTTTTTAAAAGTTTAAAAAAATCAAATTAGTAACTTTTGTGTTCCAGCTACCCGCTTGGGTCATTACAGACACTGTAGAAATTATACAACTAAACCATAGTAGGACCACAGCCAAACCCCGGGATTCCAAAGATATCTAAACCTGGCTACAGCAAGCAATAGTGTACAGGTGTAGTTTAAAGTTTGCATGGGAAATTAAGATGTATGTAGGGGCACGAATCCTCCAAAACAAGGGAACAGAAGGCTGGATAGATTTTCAATTATTGGGTATTGTTCGTAGCTTCACAACCTATAAGGATGCAGAGAATTTGCCTGGATTACATCAAAGGCCTCGCTAATAAAATGTGGGCCAGTTAAAACTCTGAGTCAGCTAGAGAAAGGTGGGTCATTCCAGTAAGAATGGAGAAGGCTGAGTGCGGGGTGTCTCAATGCTGTTTGCGGATGTGACTGTTGACTTGTCTCTTAAACATCAACAGGGTTAGACTAGCTCATCTCACTGGCTCCTCATGTAGGGAAAGAACACAATAAATCATAAGAGCCTGAGGGTATTTATTTCAAAATAAGAAGGAGAATTTGTTGATGATGGGGGCCTATTTAGCTTTAGAAAGTGTTGCCATGGGAGGCTGGGAAATCTGCCCAGGAGGGTTTTAATAAATAGGCAGAGGCTCCTTTGTCTGAAGTGCTCTTGTAGGGGCAGCTGACAGTAAGGCGTTAGCCCTCTGCTGTCCAGGCCCTGGGTCATGTGCATTCTTTGTGCATATATACAGACATATACTGTGCTTGTGTCAGAAACGCTCATGCATACAAAGTCAATAGAACCTGGCACATAGAGAATTTAGTGAAAAATCCTACAAATCTGCCGTTCTCTCCTCACCCCATAAACAAAAGGGAAGGGAAAGGATAATTTCTTAACATATACCACTGGGTTTTATCTCCCTCACCTGTCCATCCTGCGTCAAGGGAAGAAGGCAGGAAATGAGAGTAAACAAAACAACAAAACAAAACAAACAAAAAAACCTGGTTTGGGATCGATGACTCCCAAAGCCTGTGAGCTACTCACACACTTAGCTGGTTCTCCTTGCATCTTAAGATTCCCAGCACATGGGACCAAGTAAATAAAAGACAACGGACAACGTAAGAGCTCGCTTCTGGTTCCACATCTAGAAAGAAATCTACCCTGTGGATTTACACGTTAAGGTGAGCTAGGCAAAGTAGGCAGTAGTACATCAGTGGACATTGTGTTCTAACAAATGTGGATCGTTAGTTGTTATTTTTTTCCTTTAACATATGTCTTCCTCTTAGGAGGTTTATTTCAAAGTGGTGACTACCGGCAGCCCTCCCCTATAGATGATACTTCCGTAAAAGTTCAGACTGCCAAGGGTGTTTTCTCTCAGGGAATCGATCTGGAATTTTTATCTTCAGGAAATCCTGGATACATTTCTCCAGCTCTTCCTCGATGGAGAGCTTTTCCTTCGCAGCTTTCTTTTTGCTGCTTATGTTCGACTCCCTGGAGCCTGAGGTCAGAGTCCGGAGCAGGTCACTTTTCCGCCTCATCTCAGACTGTTGGATCAGCTGCACCGGGCCTTTCTTGATGGGCCTGTCCAGAGTCTGGATGTTGCTCTGACGAGTAACAGGCCCACAGATCACCGTCTCCTGGGGAGAGCTGGCCTCTGACTGGCTGTCACAGCTGGAAGTAGAGAGATCATTGCAGGAGGTGCCGCTCTCCCCTTTGTCTCCCTTGCCATTCTTGCAGCAGCAATCACAATGAGATGAGGACCACCTGGAAGGCTCACCTGCAAGACACAGACCCCCCCCCAAAAAAAATGTCAGAAACTCAGTGATGAAGCTGCAGAACACACACACTAGTACTCAGAGAACACAGGTGATTCACTACATCAACAGCTAGATGCTAAGTCATCCATGACTTAACAGCAGACTGTGCAGTCTGGTAACATGTGTAAGACTACCCTACCGCCACAGGCCCAGGCAGAAATACCCAGGTAGACCGTATATCAACCCAGGCATCTGGCAGACCCAAAGTTTTACGACTTCAGTTCTATCAGCAGTAAGACCAAGATAATAAATTTCTTATTACCTGGAGTCTTAGGGGGTGATTTAGATGAGATAAGCAGAATGGAGTGGGTGGCATATAGTAATCTCAGAAAATGCTTGCCAATTTTACAGGGGTAACATTAAGCCCTCGTTGAATGCTCTGTCTCAGAGCGGTCAGGATCTCAGAGGAGACTGTATAAGAATGCAGTGGTCAGTGAAGAGGGCTCTAGACAGCCCCTGCATCTCATTGGTCTTCCACCATCCTGTGAGCCCAGCAGCTCCACTTAGCATTTACACATGGAAACACTAAGACCCATGGAGCTTAACAAACGTCATAGTTTAAATAGATTTGCTCATGGAACAGCTGGGCTTTGAATACAGATGTCCCAAGTATTATAACTGCTTCCTAAAACAATTTGCCTGTCTGTAAAATTCTTGATTCTCAGAACACTATTCACTTGTGAATTTCCTGCTCATCCTTCCTAAAAATGTTTGCCTCCCAACAGGTACAGCTATACTTTTTAAGTTCCTTAACTGTTACATACTAAGCCACCATCTTCCTAACATAGACACGGGCAAGTGTTCATTGTTGTACTTCTAATGAATCACCCAAGGGGTAGCACAGAAACTCCACAGCACATGGCATCTTGGTAATAATTTCAAAGCACCTGGATCTAACCATGCCTGAACGTAGTCTTTTCAATTATATGATCCATTACCCTCCCTTTCTTATTTAAGCCAATGAGAGACTTTCTGTCCCTATTCTCTAAGTCTTGACTCCTAAAATTAAGTTCAGCAATTTGCAAGCATAGCAGGGTTTTTTTTTGTTTTTTTTTTTGTTTGTTTTGTTTTGTTTTGTTTTGTTTTGTTTTAGGTACACAGTTGGTGGATGCATAAAATTTGACAAATCCACAATCATGACAAAAAAAGAACATAAGATATGGCCCCTAGTCTTCCAGTCTGGACAGCCCAGCCCCCCTGATCATACATAACAGGCTGGGCATTTCAATTCACCCAGTTCACTGATGCCATAAAAAATATGAAGGAAGACCTTTATGATATTATAATAATAGAAATACAATGAAACATTTTATTTTTTAAAGACATCCACTTTTGATTTCACTATGTATTATTCTCATAAAGAATAGGCATCATTATAAAAAAAACTAGTTCATTGTCTTTTCTAATATGGTCAAAGTAGAAATGGAACTATTTAAAAAGTCACTCCTTGACTTTTTCTGTAATGTCTATATTTTTCATATACAAGTGATTTTCACATATGGCAACTTGTCATATTTTTTCCAGAGGAAGTAAAACTATTTTTTTTATAAATCACAATCCCAGAATACCTATCTCTTACTTACTCATTCAAGTCACTGTCTACCACAGGGCTGAGTAATCATTGCACTTATATAGCCATTAAATTAAATCAGCAATCCAATTAGCCAAAAGGAATCCTAATAGCAGAGATGCTATAGCTATTCTCAGTTACTGCAAACAAATATCCTCTATGCAACAGAGAAGCTACTCAAGAGGAACCAGCCAGAATCTGGAACTACCTGCAAGGATAAAAGCTTTCAGTCTGACAGGGGAAATGGAGGGGAGTATTTGTCACCTCCAGTCAGCAGAATCTGCTTGAAAACAGGGTCATTCTTGGGCTAATAGGACTCAAAGCAGATTGGTTCCAATAAAGTGGACTACATAAAAGTAACCATATCAGATCAGAGTTCATCTACCTTGGTCCATTGGAGAATGTTTAGAAATTAAATTTAATACAGAGAAAAAGAAGAAAGATAAGGAAGGGAAATACAGAAAGGGTGGGGTGTGCACACATATTTTTCTGGAACATACATATCTATTATCTTAAGACAAGATGCCAAAATACTTGATTAGACAATAAACTGTATGTTCTTTCCCAGGAATTCTCTTTCCCAAGGAAGTCCCTCTAGTCACCAGATTCCAAATGAACCTCGAGTCTTCTGAAAAACCTTTTAACATCATATCTGATGGATCCCAGGGTACTCATGTGCGACCTTACACTGCAGAGGAAGCCAGGGACCTGGCACTACTACAGCTTGCCTCCCAAAGCAATTAAGTGCCGTCTGGGATTATCTAGCCTCCAGGAAAATGGGAAGCTTACCTTCCATTTGTTCTGGGCACTATCACTCTTAAAAGAAAATTGGACAACTTAATTTTAGTGCATCTTGTCACAATGCTACGCATCTCAATATTTCACAAGAATATTTAAATATTTGAGGGTTTGGGCAAGATAATTCATAAAATAGCTACTGAAGTCTAAATGTTATTTCAAAATCCAGGAAGAAGGTGAGATTGATGTGCAGCTCAGATAGAGCCGATACGAAATTTGAAAATTAAACACAGAAGTTCATCGTCTTCTTCTTGGAAGAACTACCTTCTTCCCAAGAATATAACTCAAGCAGGGGTACGAAATTAGGATAGAGGGGGCTGCAAGCACAGGGCCCTTTGCTGTGGCACTCCTTCTGAGGCATGCTCACAAACATTAAGAAATCTTGAAAGATCTATCAAAGGTCAGTCCTGTAAGGAAATATATTCTAGGATCTTCCCAATTATAGAGAACAGAAATACCCCAAACAACGGGTGCTTCAGACTAAACACATTCACTTTTAAATTGTGAGGTTTCAACACTGGTTAGAGTCTTGTCACTGAGCAAGAAAGGGGATTCCAGTTGATTCGACAGATGAGGAAAGAAAGTAATTCCATTCAAGGAGAAGTCTACCTTAATAATATTAAAAAGAAAAACATTCATTACTTTTTGGAGTTCATTAATTAATTGTTGGACCTAATGTTTGATATCATTTTGGTTTTGAATAAGCTATTTCTGAATGTGAGGGCTTCTGTGACAATTTTGATGTCTGGCACATAATGGAATTTGATAAATGTCTAATGAATGAACAAACATGCTGAAAATGTACATTCAAGTATTTCATCTTGAAAACCTAACAGAAAAGATCTTAGGCTCCAGCATTAGGCACCACAATTTGACAGCTATGAGTTCTTGGATAATTTGAGATCTCCGAGAGTCATCTGAAAAATAAATAAACTAATGGTTCTTTTGACAGATGTTTGAAGGAAATGAAATGAAATCAGAGATGTAAAGAATGTCTCAGCCTGTAGCACAAAAT